>LN901740.1:0-127592 GCA_000469725.3 Echinococcus multilocularis | reverse complement strand
CGGAGAACTTCTTATAGGATAATTAATTCACTTACTCATAGGAGCAAAGTAACTCTTTTAAATAAACGGGAATGCACTCAAAATTCAAGATATTATCCAAGTCGTTTAGACTACATGCCACTACTTCATCCTTTTCAGTGGGTCCGCATTTTCGACAGTATTTTTATCTGATTAGCAAAAGTAGTTTATGGTCACCTCAAGTCTTAAGGATCGAAAAAATTTACTGCCTATCAGGCTGAATTGCTGCTAGTCGAATTCACATAATTACTTGAAAGACTGCTATAAGTTAAGAGCCTACTCAGCCTTATTTCAACAATAAAGGGTGTTTTACAGTTAGAAGGAAAAATCATATGTGTTTCAAGTCCATAAATATTTTGTCATCTAGGGAATGCTGCAGTTTATGCAGTCAGCCAGCGCTAAAGCCACTAATTTAGCATAGCACACACTGAATTAGACCCCAGAACCGTTCCTCCAGTGCTTTCAAAATCAAACCATATCAGCACAGAACCGGCAGTTCCTTTGGTAAAAGCGGCTGCCTCATTTTCGTAAATGCAGAATATAAGAAAAAGGGTAAGAGATAAAAGGTCATTTCAATTAAAGATTGGTGACTGATGACTAAAAATTATGAAATGAAGCGATTTTCGCACCACTAGGTAACTAAATATTTTTGAGAAAAATTAAACCCATTGACGCGTGGCTGTTCAATCGAGGATTGCCAAAAGTATACGGATATAAGCCGGTTCACTCCACTTCAGTATATCGTACTCAAACTCTGCAAGACCAGTTGGAATCCATTAGAGTAAATGCTTGCAATAATTAATGGAGGTAAGGAACCGTCTCTGACCTGTGTGCACAGTATTTTGCACTTGCGAATTTCGCAGTAGACTAAAGGTATGTATCTAGCAAATTTAAAAAGGATTCGGGTCTACGAAATGCCGATTTTGATCCTTTTGGTCAGACTTTAATCTGCCTTTCCGACGCGCACGTTAGTTTCTTTGGCACTGTGAAAACAGTACATATTACTTACCACGAACTAGGCTAGCACAGGTGACCATTGAGGTGCCTTAGTCTCCAATTTAATTAAGAGTTTGACGAACCCCTCCCCACCTTCATTGTACAATTTTAACACCGCTTGATCGCAGTTGTTTGCAATCCAGTAGGCTTCAATATAGCCATCTGTATTATTGGGTATTCAATATAAAGTCTCCTTGACCACTTATAAATTTATTCAACTTCATGGATTTATAATTTGATAAAAAAACACCAAAGTGGTATTCAGATTGCGTAAGTGCGGTCAGTCGGCATCAGATTAACCGAATTGATCAACAATAAGGGGAGAGCTATTTTATTTTTCTCTAGTATCGACGAGGTTTTTCCATCCATTTATGCGCACAAATGAAGAACAATTGATTGACTCATGCTTCACTGCATGCAATGGATACTCTATTACCTCGAGATCAAAACCGCCAGCATTTTGTGGCCACTTGGTCCTTTTTCATCAACCAGATGAAGGCCTCCGAGAAATATAAGGTATTACTTCTTTATTTTCTTATTAACACGGCCATGGTAAACCAGACACTATTTTTCTCTATGCCTCGGTGCAGGGCACTGGCAATTTTCAATCGCCTATATGTTAGTTGCAAGGCGTCATTCAATTTAAACCTTTCGACTCGACACCAACTTTTCTGCCACGTTAAGACTGACCTCCTCAAAATGGAGATTATCAATAAACGGCCAAGGTGTTTCGGACATCTAGAGGACCCGAGGGTCCTTTTATTGACTTTAGCACTTTTTTCAATGGCCTGAGGAAGGCAAATCCTTACCGACTCATAATTTGTCCAGACCTAAGCCGCATGCTTAGCATTTTTTTATGATGTCCCTACAAACATCTGTAAACCATAACCCATTACAAAGTTTATCAGAATGAAAAGCACAGCATTTAATTTCTGCTTTTAAGGAGCAACAATTTAGTGATAGGTAGGGTTTCTATATTCAATTGAGGCAATTGTAGCGCTGTAGATTCTGATCATATTGTAAGTACACGAGAATAAGACAAAAAACTAAGCCCTATTATGCAGCTGACTAATTAGCATTGAATCAAATTTGTAATATAAGTCTACCTAAAACAATAACGACTGCTGACTGTGTGCTATAGTATACCATGACCTGAGCCACATCCCTCAACGAACCAGCTGTCGTGGCGGACCCATAAGACGGCTCAGAATAGGGTTCTCAGTGGAGCTATGCTATCAACTCCTAACATCTTTGCCTTCTGGCAGCACGTGGTCCTTTGACTGTAAGGAATGAAGGGCGCAGGTCGAAAGACAAAGATTATTAAACTTAAGAGTCCTCACTTCATGTTTCACCGTTGCTGCAAATAGTGAGCTAGATACAGAGAAGGCTTTTACATACTAGTCTAGTAAAGTAAAATTCCTTTTGTTTTCTGCCAAAATGGAGACCAGCATAGGCGCTTTCGTTATTTTCAAAAAAGCTATGCTTTTATCTGTTTTTAAAGTCGGCTAGATTTTTAGCATCATCTATCTCAAACAAGGAAAGATCCTTTTTAGCATTTGCTTCATCATACACTTTTAGAATAGTTATTTCCAGGTCTATGCTAGAATGGCTAACTTAACTTTAAAAAAGAATTTTTGAGACCTAAAGCCAGATTTTTATTTATGTAAATTAGTTTAACACCTTAAAAGCAAAAGAATTTGGTTGATTTGTGCGAATAGGTTTGTGGCTGACCTACTCATCGGTGGACTTTATAGAGGTAGCGGAACATCAAAGCTTTGGTCACCCATGCACAATTTCCAACTCTTATAAAGTGAATAAATAGCTCAGCCAAATATACCTGTCTAAATTGTGCCGCAGTGCAGCACATTGGCCGAAATCTGCTCCAACTTAATGCACACTAGAAAATGAGTAAAAGATTGCAAGAGAATTGTGGAAAACCTACATTCTCTATCACGCATAAGAAGTTAGTTTAAAGCCATTAAGCTGGGAGATTAAAGAAGAGGAGGTAAAGGTTCGTTTCTTAGAAAGATGGATTTCCGATGAACGTTCACACAGAGTTGAGTCGTGATAACTATGTAAAGAAGACCACGAAATTCGTGTTTCAACCCGTATCCTTTTTAGGATGCCTTAATTGAATGGCTACAACTTGTGGGAAATGCGTTGTAATCGTAAGCCTGTTTCTTGAACCACTTAGACTTGAAATCGGTACCTGTAAGTTCACACCCGCGGAATCGACGCTAACATAACTGCACTATTTCCCGCATAGTAAGCACTGATGTTCGACGCTAATGCGTCATAAGGTAGTTTGGTCCAGCCCGGCCTAGTCCATTAATCAAGCTGATATAATGACCAACAATGGCGGTGACTGCGTGAATGTATGCAGCTGTGCGGGCATTAATGAACAAAGGGAGCTCCCAACAAGAAGGAGGGGTGAAGTCCAAGCTCACGAATATTGACATATATCTACGGGAAACCACAAGCGCAATTTGTGTGGTAGTAGTAATGACACATCCACCAAGCTGGTCCGCAGTATGACTTGTGGAATGCTTGCAAATGAGCATTCGAGAAACACTTGCACGTTTCTCGGTCCGTCAAGAATTTAAAAGTTAAATGACAGATTAATTGAGAAGAGTTCTACAGTTTATGTGAGGTATTACGTTAGAAGTTGCTATAGCATGGAGTTAGCAAGGGAATCGGTGGATATGTACTTTGCTGATGTTAAAGTCTTACCTTTAACAGCTCTATAAACACACGTATACACTTAAGCATTCAATCACTCATAGATGTCTTTCCCCACCACTTAAACGCACATCGGTGCTAATCCATTAAAATAGTACTTTATAACTCAAAGGGGGCATATTCCTCGTTATTAAACATGGAGTAATGCGTAGCCAAGATAGATGGACATGATATTGCCTCCAAACCTTGTAATACACATACTGGTTCCCATTGTCGGTGTGAAGGGTATGGAAGGCCGTGGAATTTAACTTTTGCATTGCATCCAACGCTTAAATCAGTATTATTAAATATGCGATGTCGTGAATGCATATAATTAAGTAACCTTGGAGGGACTTGGTAATGTCTTCCTGTCTTCTTTAATATATCTGGGAGTTTTGTGGATATGTTTGACTCAAAATGACCCTACAAACGGAGTAATGGAATATTACAGGAATTGCTGTGTCTCATGTATGAAAGGAGTTAATGGACTTGTTTATAGTTCAGTTGCTAACTTAAAACTGAGTGGATGTTAAAAAGGCCCTTAGGAGAAGGTGAGAGAAATGATTGAAGCATAGAAGGGTGGTGGGTCAAAACCTGCGTGGAGTGGTAATTACTGTCACAGTCATGGTGCAAGTGATTGATGCCGGAAAAGAGCATTATCATTACGCGTAGACTTTGCAAATCAAAAGCCTCATCTGGCAGTCCCGCAGCATTCTGCCAATCCACTGTTCAAGGCCAAGGTCTCATAGATGTGCGCAATAAAAGGGGTGCTATCCTAATAAAACAGTAAAATCTCAGTTCTTACAGACAAATTGGCTAGAAAAAATTTTGAACTGCAAAATGTGTAGTTTGTTGCACCATAAACACAGTTTGCTAGGCGTCCCTTTTACTTCCTTTTAAGTGTTAGAAATAATACTACGGGTTCTTTGACAAGTATCTTCAAAACAAAGTGTGTTGTCCTAATATTGTAAATCACCCTCTGATACCAACCACAACGCAAACTTTTATTACCAAGTGACACAACTGAGTGAAGGCTCAGCTGAAAAACCAGCGAAAACTACTGTAAACGAACAGTGCGTCACGACTAGCCTGAGGACGAAAGATGACACTAGAGTATTATCTGCGTACAGATAAGCTGAAAGGCTACCGGCAGTACTACAAGTTAATGTTGCTGACCAAAATTTCAATGACCGAGGATTTTGGTGTCCTTCAAGGGGTTACATAGCCCCTATTCACTTTGAGCAGCGTCTTTGACATTTTCCAAATTCAAACTCACCTGTCGGCCACTAGAACGTAGCCTGGACTACTGCCAACTTAGAGCACACTTTCCCATTATATGCGCTGCGTTTGAAGCACTTTCCTGTCATCTTCACAAATTTTTGATTACTTAACTCATCACCTGCTAAACACTACTATTAATGCCCTCCAATATTACGTATATTCCAGCTATAAACTGCGATATAAAGAAAAAACAAGTCCAAATGTCCGACCTTGTCTGCGTTATGAGCAGTTCGTGAAATCAAGTCTTCTGGACACACATCTATTTTAGTGATAGAATTCAAATAATGATGTGATATCTAAGGAATTTTAAGGAGATGAGCGGCCCTGGTTAATTGCACAGATTGATAAAATTCATCAAAAAGTCTGCACTAATTATTAGAAAGGTGTAACTATTCTCATTTTTGGCTGTCCACTAGCTTTGCTAAAGACCTGTTTCTAATCTTGCAAAGTCTAGCTTAAATAGCCCGTTTCGAAAGACTGAAAATCCTCTCTTTCTCTCACATCATTTAATAAGCTGCGTTGGCTTTACTTTCTCCGCCATAGCTCCATTTAGGATGTAATATTGAGAAAACCAACATTTCTCCCATTGGTTCAAGCCATGTAATTCAAAGCCTTATGATTTTCAAAATTTGTTGACTGGCGACTAAACAAATGTCGTCGGTGTCATTGCACCTGCAGTGGCAGTACTCTTACTGTAAACGTAGGTAGACAAGTACTGAACAATACCATTCCTCCTCAACCATGCTAATGCCTTCATCAGAAAAGCCACAATCGTGTAAATTATTGATAGTATGAAGCACGTTCAGCTGCGACGATGACAGTAAGTTTTGATAACCATCAAACTGCATAGTTTTTCAAGCTAAAGCGGGTAAACCATCTAGAAATTCCATAACTCCAAACATTGAGGGTTAAATCTCCCTATATCATGCCAAGCTGAAGGTTGTGCAGACAGAACAATCGGTCCATGACGCAATCTGCAACTGGTGTGCACAGTACTCATCTCAAGCCATGACAGATGCAGCAAAGACTCTAGTCGGATGAGACAACACGTGAGCTGAGGTTTGCAAGTGAGACTCAAGACTACAGAACTCGTATAATTTGATGCACGTGAAGAATGTTCGCTAAAAATTTGTGAAACTCATTAGAGGCCTCTCATTTCACTGATAATCAAGGATCTGGGTTCCCGAGCACATCTTGACAAGAATTTTAAGCTTTTTTAGAGTAAATATTTACAGCAAAGCACATTTGACTGGATTTTATTGTTGTGTATTTTATACATAATTACGAAGTGCCTAACCTTGTAATCCTGCTGCAGGTGCTCCGTGACAGCCTAATATTTTTGAAAGACAAATAACAGTAAACCTACGATTTAATAAATTTAACTTGGAGCTTACTTTAAGGGGTCAAAAAAAAGACCGTAAATGAATTTGTACAACCTGTAGCTTAATGTGTCATATTGATTAAAATCTGCCTGTAGAATTGCAGGGGATAGTGTGTGAAAACAACCATTTTGTACTTCCAGATAAGGAGCTGGATTAAAGCATTTACCCTGGCGATTTAGACAAAAAATCGGATATCAAAAATAGGGCAGTTGCTTTTATATTATTACTATCGCGTTGTTGTGGCAAGTGGATGAATTGCGTTAGAGAGTGATTCCTCAGCCATCCGCAACAAGTAGATGGGTGTGGATACAAAGGCAATTTGGTGGAAGATCATCGTTTGAATAGTCTCACATATGAATAATAGCGCCACGGATTGCGTCTTCTGATGAGGCAATTGGTGTCTGATACCACAGAACATACAGTCATTCAATGATTTGTATGCATCTGTCACGCACGTGGATGTGATGCCCAATCTCAGAAAAGAAGTTGACAAACTAATCCAATTTTGCACATAGCCGTATACTCCCAAATATAGTTATCCGATGGGTGATGCTCTCATCTACCCCGGTGTTTGCCTCCCTCATTCTAGTAGAGGCAAAACAACTAATCACTTGTGAGGAAGGAAATTGCGCATCGAAGGGCACCCAAGAGAAGCCGTGATACTTACTTGTCAGATATATGAAGTCAGATATGAGAGACTCTTCTTTCCTCTTTCTTCCTACCTAGCAACTAGCTCACGTCAGTAGGCGGGCATTTACATCAAGTTGGTTGAAGAAAATGGTGTAGCTTTCACCATTAGGAGCAATACCTACAAAGTCCACTCAATTAAAGATGTGAAAATTTGCTTCTCTCATTGACGGCGCAGTGAGTTTCAAAGTGCCAACTGGAGCTACTACCACAATTTTGTCTATTGTTCGACCCACCTAGTTTGCTAAATTGCAGTTTATGTCGAATCAGGCATTCAGAGAGTAATAACCTCCGCTCAAATAGACAGGTGACAACGTTTTCTTCCTGCACATTATTTTATTAGTGCCTAGTAAGTCACTCGCCAATTATTTTCCAATACTGCGATTTAATCAGCCACCTGTCACATGTAAGCCATGGGAGACATGCATATGCGCATGTATTCCAACTCATAATGGGATATTTGGGTAAGAATACCCCGCACTGTCAAGAAGGAGAAATGTTAGGATAACACATATCACTGCTATATTACAGGTGGAATGATTAGGTATTGAGTTTGAGAGAGTAAGAGAGAGGGAGAGAGGATGAAAGACTGTTATCCATCAGCAGCCCTGCCTTCAAGTACTTCACAGTCCGGATGGGTTGCTCTCCGTAAGGTTCAAAAGCTGAAAGAACAGAACCATAACAGACCATTTATCGAGTCGTTCTGGCAAAGAAGGTACACCAAAATTTGATAACCTAGTATATTCAAATAGCGTGCATTCAGGGAATACGCAATCTCAACAAAGGGAGGCATTGTAGGCAGGAGGGAGACGGTGGGTCCCACGAACAGAGATCGATCATCAATGAGGGCAAGGGGATCCAAACAAAAAAAAAATTTGCGCATCGTCACACCATGCATAAATGCACGTGTTGTAGTCAGCGCCATCGTACCTATATCCGCAACAAGAAATGGAAACTTGTCAACACAATATCCTATTGGAGGTGGTAACTAGGCCAGAAATGAGAGGAAACGCCATATGCAGAGTCGTTAGCGGAGAAAGAAGGGAAACCACATATATATATATAAATCATATTATATAATAAAAATGCTTTCAAATGTAGCAACGTAGGGATATATTTCATTTCTCAAATAAAAGAAACATGCACACACAAGCATAGGTCGATGCTCCACTTCGATAATACGAAATGCCATTGCATACATGCCAATACAGGTGTGGAATTTATTTCGCTAACACAAAAAATAAGTCCACACGTAACAAAAGTGGTGCAGACGGTAACTTACGAATGCAAAATAAGTTTATATACAAAATAGAAGCATATGTCTCATTTAACCAACAAAAAATACTAGTCGCGCACATAACAATGTTGATATATACTGCACTTTCCTTACACAAAGTAATTCCACATCAGTCAACATAAGCAAACTCCAGTGCACTCATAAAATTGGATCCACACATAAGAAGGACGGCAAATATATGCACCTCAATACAAAAAAGTACATCCACATATTCAGGTCTGCACAATATTTAAGTAAGGCAGAAACACGTCCACACATGTAAAATATGGGTTTATATTCCACTTTACTAGCGCAAAAGTCCGTCCGCACATTCCAAAGATTGCATGTAATCAACTCCAATCATAAAAAGCAGGTTCACAAATACTGATGCAATTCGCATCTCACACCACTGATAAAAAATGCATTTACACCTACCAACACAAGCATATACTCCACTTCAATCACGCAAAAACAGGTCCACACAAGGCATAATGGGCATATACCACTTCTCACGAGAACAAAAATGCATCTCCGCATAAAGCCATGGGTACACACTCTACTTCGCAAGCACAAATATGTATTCGCACATACATAATTGAGTATGCGCCGTATTCCACTAATATAAACATGCATGCACACAAGCAAACAGAAGAGCAGTATTGCAATAATAAATACTTTGTGTGATTTTGTCCAATACCAATACCACTCAATAACCACGCAATTTTCTGATCTTTGTTTTGTCTCTGTCATATTTGCAGTCGGATTTTTACCTAAAACTCCTAAACGATTAGCAAAACTCACGATGAAACTCACAAAGCGAACGATTGGCATAAACTTGGGCGATATATAAGCACAAGCATACCCACTTACACAAACCACAAATATAAATAGGGCATATCATCTAAAAGATTCACATCTGACAGCAACACGCCTTAGTCTAAGGCGACTTACACCCGAAAAACTTGCGTTAGCATCCGTCATTGCCATTCTCAAAATATTCGCCAGCATTCTGCCGAATATTCCAAATATGTCTACTCTTCCAAATACACAAAGATTTTCGCTCAGGTTACTAAATAGGTTTGAAAATTCTAGCCGTTGAATAGGCAAACGTCATTAACGAAAAACTTTAGAAGATGCTACCGATAGTATGCAGCAACCCTTTAGTCATCGTCCGTGCCTCCTAATGTTTTGTGCGTTTACATCTGAGGTCGAACTTTGCTGAGCTTCAGCCGTGCTGTCCTTTTGCTGACATTTTGCACCGAGCACTCGGACAAGTGTATACACCGGGAAAAATTTAGCAACTTTACAGCTTTCTGCTTTTTGTCATCAGTGCAAAGGTATTGACTAAATTTCGGCAATTTCAAGGATAAATCCTCATAATAGACTTGCTGCTCCTTACTCCAACCCCGATAGGGGACCCTTAGATTGAAAAGGCTGAATAGCATTGGTTGAGAAAGTCTTAGATCTGTTTGACAAGGAGAAGCGAAAGCTTACAATGTGTCGTGCTTGTATGTAGGGGAAATGTTGGTCTCATCCTTGGAGATCAGAGAGTTTCCCTCTGCCAGGAGTTCGATAAACTCTTCCCGTTTGTCACCTGGACGTGACAATTCAGCAGACATGTCTAACGCATAGTTACAAAATTCTTTCCCTATTTGCTTGCTGATAAACACGTTTGTACAAATAAAATTAGCGGGAAAAATGGTCAACCTTATCTTCTAATTTAATAATTATTTTGTGTCTTCGCACATTAGATAGATAGGCACGAATCCTACTGCTGTTCGCTACTCCAAGGAGGTGCTACAGCCCATTGTTTGCAGCATCACATCATTTGTTATAAGAGGATGTACAAACCAAATGCCATGCTGAGGAAGGAAAGAAGGGCGCGACCCTCGGCAATTACAACTTGCTTAGGCTGCTCAATTAGGAATGACGAGGCACAATTTTATAAAGGACTTGCAAGCTACCATATCTCGTATCTGGAAACAACGTAGAGGCTAAAATGTTGGAACTTGCGGCGATAAAATAAAACTGACATAAGGGCCTCATCTACTGTCATGTCGTGAGCTAATTTTATGGAAGGGTAGATCCAGAACCATGAAAAAAAGGCAGCCATTATGCCGTATTAAAAAATTCGGTCAGAATTAATTTTGAATAATACATAATAAACATTGCTTAGAAGGATTTGCAACATTCAAATTTGTTGCCATGTTGATTTAGGCCTTGGTAGTCCCATTTGGTAACTAGTGCATTTCTTCTGAGTTACTTGACAATTTTCCCCATCGTTCCTCGAGGAAATGACCACAGGCAACAGAATGTGTGTGACCCTCTTCGTCCCCCACATCTGTGCGCACATTGCAAAGCGACACGGTGGTATGTTCTTCCGACTTGATTCCTTACCAACATTCATTTTGTCTTCACAGGTGGCTAAGCCACTATAACACTATGGCTAATTTCCCTTCCATTAGTGGATGTCGTGATAGCTGTGAAAACCAACTGGCGTGATCTGCACGCCTAACGACTAACTTGCTCTTCTGTGATTCGTTCCGGCCCGGGCTGATTGGATCGCACCTGACATGACATGACTCGACCACGTTGGCATCACCTAGTGAAAAGACAAGTGCTCCTGACGCCTAGCTTCACTAGACGTTACCAGATACCTCTTCAATGCATCACCTACGGCACAAAATACACGAATTTACAAGTGCCCCACACAACCACTCAATGTCAGGCGACAATATGATAGTGTGGGGAACCACATTGCTTCCAACAGTGATGCTCACTCCTCACTTCATGGTGATTAGAGCTTCCTTTGCTGAAGACATCAGTCGCAAAACCTCCTCATCCTTCCACTCACATTTACACTGTCAGGCATCTGCAATCGGCCGCAAATATCCACCAATCATACCATTTGGCAGTGGCAAGAATGCGATTCACTCAAAGTGCTCAACCATCCAGCAACTATTCAACCAGCTGCTTCCTGCTATGGTGCACTCATGCACTACACCAATTCTTGAAACACCATCAAATTTGCAGTTAAATAGACATCCAAAAATGGCTCAACTGGCAGCACTTTCCATAAGCATTCGATCACACGAAAGCAATCACAATGGACCACTCAATTCCCTGCTTCCAACGCAACTGTTCCGCAAATGTTCAAACAAAGGACTTTAGCTGAATACCCCCCTTCTAACGTCACATACTTCTCCCACTCCTCTCCTTCCTTTCCATCCTCGTCCGCTACTGTTAAATGCAGTTTTTCGTTAACCCAGCAAATGTGCCAGCAATTCGTGTTCCAATCACTACCCAGCAGTACCTACAACACTTTAGTTAATGTTCCTAAACGCAGTGCCTTTGGTCACCCAAATGAAGGTGTTTAATTGGAACTGCGACTTGAATAAACAGAGCTCTCCATAACGCCTCCTAACCCTCCGTTTAAGCGAGAGCACCATCAAGTCTACCAATTTAGTGCAATGGTAGGAGTCAAATTATCCTAAAATCTACGATCCCGTTCTCGCACATCATCACCACAAACGGTTAATTTCGCCCCAACTAAACTGTCTCAATCTCTTGAAGTACTTGGTAATTATGTTCGACACCACAAAATAAGTCGGAATATCCATAAGTACTGTACTCCGTGCACAAGTCAGAAACTCACACCTTCAAAGTAGCGCCTTGAGGCATGGCATCAGCTTTATTCTGTCATTTTGGAAATAACGTTGTCTCAATAATTTCACAAATCATCCAAGGAAATCTCTCCAAAGGAAGATCCTTGCTGCTTTCAACTCTATTTGAGTTCTCGTAGTCCCCTGTCATGTCATCTTTCGAAAAGGTCACGGAAAATAAGGCATCGCAATAGGAAATATGAGGGGTACTAAATGTTTTTGTTTCCGGCACAGGTAAGCCAATAAAATAGTAACACTGCGCCAAAGAGAATTGGTGTATTCGTAAATTGTCGAAAAATAGTGTCACAATTCTGCTTAAGCAGAGAAGAGGAATGTGGAGGTGAATGCTGCACTTCCACCGGTTAGACTTCATTCACATTCATTAAAAATATCAATTTAAACGCATTTTCGGCATTTAGGCTGGGAAAGGGGTGTCGTAAGGTAATGAAACTGAGAGAGATATTTACCTTGCTCTCAGAAACATCATTCATCTTGCTGTGATCTGAGGAGCAGTATTAATTGAAAATGTCAGAATATGCAAACTTCCCATTCACCACTTCACACATATTCCTTGATTCAGCCAGCTAAATGCACAGGCAAAGCCATTGCAGGTGTTGTCTTTCATTGTGAGATTACCCGGCTCCGCCACAGCATCTGCGCACCACTATCTTTGATGAACAAGGCGGGCGGAATGAGGAGCTGCACAACAAGCAATTAATAAAACACCAAACATTATCCACTCTCACTTGCGCGAAGCGTAAGCAGAGTCCGACTTTTCCTACTACTACATTAGAACACGACATCTTTGCGCGCATTTGGGCATTAGTTGCTGCATGCATTCCAGGTAAGCACTAATAAGCTATTTTGTTTTCGGCTTTCCGAGCAGCTTCGCCTTTTGAATGGTCTTCAATTAGTTTTTAATCAAATTTGTTATTAATTGCCTCACAGATTCAGGGGTCTTTTTAATGCTTATTTACAAACACCAAGTCTGCAATCATTGGGTTACAGCTCGTTTCTACTCCACTGAATTTCATATATTTCATGGTCTTCGATTTCCACCGATAAAGACGATCCACGCGCCTTGACTGCTGGTTACATGCGCTCAGTTTCAAGACATCTTAAGTGCCTCAATGTTGGACGTTTCTGCCAGCATAGGTGAGCTCGAGTTTTCGTTCAAGTGACCATTCCTGCATTCTGATTACTACAAATGACAATTTTTTGTTTTTGATTTACGCAGTAACCCGTTGTTTGGTGCAACTCCATTTGTTGTGGTGCAGATAGGAGTAGGAAATTAGTACAATTCGTAGGTAATTAGTTGCATGAATATGTTTGTACTCTTTCGCGCACTAATGCCTAGGCTCGTATTTGTATTAGTCTGCTATCGTTAACGATTTCCTCCGAGTAATTCTTTCCCTCATTCCTGCTCAGCAGCACTCCTGAGTCGTCTCGCCTTTACTTAAAGATACATTTAAAAAATTTCCAAGCTGTTGCTTCAACTCACAAGGGGTAATTTGACTGACACGTGTAGAAATGCGTGGTGTGTGGTACTTTGTATCCATATCAAACTATTCGGCATATTTCTCGGATGCAACCGTTTGCATTAGGAATACATAGAATAATTACCAATTAATGGAATAAAATGAAAAGATGAAATTTTGGAAGAAAATTGACTGCCATAATGAGGACGCTTTGCTGTTCCAATGCGACTTTAGCAATACTAAGCTGTTCAAAAACCATAACCGCAATCCTTCCTGGGTCGAGCAAAGTATGCATCTATCGCAGGTGGCGATAACGAACATCTTGGAATGTATCAGTGAGGATCATCGAAGTGAACGGAAATTCTCGGAAGTTCCTATTTATGAAAACAAATAAGACCCATTATAAAGGCATGAGCCGTCCTGAGAGATCGCAAGAGCTCTGCAAGTGTACGCCATTACTAACGACACGGCACCAACGGCGATCTCAAGTCACATTTGACGTCTGCTTTACCCTCGAATTCGCAATACGTACTCACTCAACTGCGATGAAATAATGAAGACCGACTACCATTCCGTGACCAACAGCCTCGTCGAGCACTTTACCTGTCTAGCGAAAGCCGCTGCCATGACCAAATTTGGTGCGCTGTAGAATCACTCGGAATTCACCCTGCGATTTGGGCGAATATCCTTTTTTTGCCTTTTGAACAGGAGATAATACCATACCATGCACTACTGATGACACTTCCTTCTTTCCTCCTTCCGTACTCCGGACTTATAATTCCTCGTATTGTTTTTAGCTAGAGGAAGCTTACTTTGTACAGCAAGATGCACCACGTGTCTTTATTCTCCAACTCTACTTTATCATTGGCAAAAGAGTTATTAGCTTCCTCGAACTATACCACTTCTCGCATTCCTCCAGCAATAATGCCTCTCCCATTTTCTCCACTCATCCCGTCCAATCGTCCTTTTAACTCCCCACTCTCGGCCTCCAGATAATAGATGCTTTGATAGGTTGGCACAAGTACTTGGGTGTGACCACATCGAATTTACTGCTGAGGCTACTGAGACATTTTGAGCAGTGTTGTCCTCAGTCAAACACCAGCATCATGCCTCGTTTTGTGATCCACGTACAACCTCCAATTTGAGTGCCTGTTACACGAGACACTCACCGCAATGCTCCATTGCTCATTCTATTCCCATTAGAAAGACACTTCGATCACGCATTGGTGGAGCCCGGAGTCACAGGCATGCGCGTATTTGACAGTTGAAAATTGTCTAGATTTCTTCATGGCAATGTATTGAAATGGTTGGACTAGCTCCTTTGCACTGTGTAGTTCATCCACATATGTAAATGTGTGCATGTATTCATGCGCACATGTCCAAATTGCTTTAAAATGTTCTTTTTATGACATCTTGATCTCTTTTACTCCCTACAACAAAGTCTAGAGAAAACAATTCCATGGACTAGCCTTCCAGTTTTAGTCTCCCATCTTCAATCTCTGGATCCGATATCTTGGGGGCTGCATGATAAGCGTTGCCACTTTGCCATCCGTTAAGTGCGTCAAGTGGCAGGCAGGTCATTATAGTCTTGTGTTAGCAGCGACCCAGAGTGGGAAGAAGGTGGAAGCACGATTGGTGACGGAAAGGGAATTCATTTACTGCAAATCGAACAAAGCATTTGTGAACCGCGTATTGCCATGACTGGGCAGTGAATGAATCCAGTTCAACGGAATAGGGAGTGAAACACCGCAGCCATTTTGTTTTGCCAAATGAGACAGTCTGAGGGCACAAAAGTGGGCAGATTTTGGGCAATTTTTGTGTTCACAAATACCTGCGAATTGAAGTTGAGCTGAAAAAGATCTGCTAAAGTCCCAATGTTATATAACTTTTAGGTGGGTTTCCAACAGTTGAATTTTTTTAAAAACGAATGAATTGTAGTTTTGCAGAAGTCGTCGATCAGTTAAATGTGAGCAAATGTGTTGTGGCGCCTTAATGGAGTCATTGTCATGGTGAGGGCAGCACATTGGTGGAGCAAAATGCTTCTTTCTAGTGATGTTGATTACCAAAGTTACTTTTCAGTTTTTTTGGCTGATCAGCTGTTAAATGCCGACGGTAACTCACGATAGGAGCACTGAGTCGGTGATTAAAAAGGTGTGGAAGTACGTTTCAGATATTAGAATGTGAGGAATTACTTCTTTGTGAGGATATTTTAACAGGACAGATAGCTCAATTGACGAACGAATGAAAGCCTTGAGTGGTGGGGGTCTGGCTAACTGTCTAAGCGCTTTCATTTTAGTAATTTTTGTCTTGAAAACGAGTGACGCACTTTGACAGAGATCTGAGATGATGCCAAGACGACTGACAATGAAAATAAATTTGTCAGCTTTAAGGTATGAGTTGAGCAGTCTCAGTCGGAGCAGCCACATTGTCAACAGTACCAGAAGCGTCAGCGATGACAAATTGTGATACAGCAGTCACTCCAATAGTGTTGGTTAAATTGAAAGAGATTTGAGCAATAGCAGGGAAGAGGGGGCCAATAAATGTAATTCAAGCTTTACTTTACTTCTTTTCACTTAAGATGACGTGAAGCTGAGCAATTCAAGAGAATAATGCAGAGTAGTGCGCTAACAGCTCCGTAACCATAAAGGCAGTAATAAACCTGGTTTTTCCTATGAATTGCATTCAGAAAATGCATGCGGCTGCTAGTCAGACAGCAGAAGTGCAGTGTAAAATAGGCTATATAAAGATTGAGCCACTTTAAAATCCCCGAATGATTTCGAAGCGCCACCAATGTTTGGTGAATTTTTGTTTCTTACTCAAGATATTCAAATTAGCTATTCTCCTTGTTGCATTTATCTGGAAAGAATATGTGGTTTTTCGAACAGTAGGGGATTGCGCCACACTCCAAGTGGGAGAAGCAGTACAAATTCAGTGAGGCAGGAATATTTGGACTCCAAGGCAAATGTATCCTGAAGAGGGGTATTTATTGAGGCTGCTGAATCATACTTTTTGGGTAATTCTGTGGAAACATGACGGATATGGTGTCAGAGTAAGTTCCCGCATGAAAAAGACTTCTGGTACAAGAGTCAAAGAATCATCTAGTCTAAATCAAAACGCAAATTTTTCTCAGTTATCCCTGTTTGATTGGAAAACTGGGTCTGCTTCAATACTTGGCGGACGGCAATTTGGCATTTGGTGTAGCTGTATGGCTTGAAAACAAAGAGTGTTTACTTTTGGAGATTTATTAGGGCGCATGCACTGCAAGTGTATAAAGGTATATTCACAAGACACACTGGCGTCGTTCAAACTCGCTAAGGAGAGCAAAGAGGATATCTGAACAACTGGCATGGTTAATGAGTGGCGAGTATTCCCGGAACATACCTTTTAACCTCGAGAACGTGAGGTTTAGCTTGTATTGCACCATCCCCAACCACGTATCATCAAGGACCAAGGGTTTGGTGAAGTGCATTGCCAGAGCTATGTCGTGCACATGGTGGTAGCTATACATACTGTACATGCCATAGTACTGTGGTGTATGCATCGGCCAAGGAATTTCGCGCTTCGAGCATGCCCACAGTGAATGCGGATTGGAATACCGGAAGACAGGATTCACAATTATTTCGTAACCATGGTTTAGGTTTTCCTGCAGTTTCGGCGTTAAATCACGAATGAATTTGGTTAACTTGCTAGGATTCACGATATAGTCATCGTCAAGGAAGACGAAAATCGGTTTGTAGAGCCGGCAAAATCGAGCAGCCCACTGGAATGTGTGGAAGAGTTTTAGCGTCAAATTGTAGTAGGAATCTTCGTAGTCACCAACAAGTAGGTCATCGTGTTCTTGCATTTCTAGGGAAAGCTGTTTTTTCGTTGTAAATGGGGAACGCAAATATGCCATTAGCTTATTTCCTGACCTATTTTGTAGGGTTATATTAAATCCGTCTCGTTGAAATACGTTGCTTAGTGAAGTTCGCGGCAATCCAATGGAGAAGATGAGGCTCACGTTGATGTCGGTGTAGGAAAGATTGTAGAGTTTGCGTAAATGACTTCTTTCTTTGAAATTGTAGACGCCAGACTTGTAGACAATCACCACATTAGGATGCGTTGATCGGCCAGTGAGTCCACTTTTGGCCTGTTCGGGTGTTAGAGCAGAGCAGACATTGGCAGGAACTTGGAGAAATCGAATCCGTGGGTTGAAGATGGGAGGCTAAAATAGGAGTACAAGGTCAAAGGAGAGGCCTTGTTTAATCATGTTTCATGGAAGTAAAAAGAGATAGGAATGTCGTAAAGCGGACAATAAAAACCAAATATTGCTCAAACAAAAAACTGCATTAATAGTTGAAGTAACTACGCCAAGTTAGACATCTAATTTACCCACATCAAGATGTAATTATGGGAAGGCTTGAGGAATGGGCCATAGTTTAGGTCTTGCGTGACCTTGTTCTGTGCAAAATGAAAGAAGGAGGAATGCAATCTCTGTACATAGATATGTGCAGTATGATAGGGAGCTAGCTCACTGATATCAGGCAGGTACTAGGAAAAGCGTAGATAAACAGCTTTTGGTGGTGTACTTGCTTACTTGTGAAACTGGTTTGTCATTGATAACTGCTTGTAGTGTCTCCCTCAATGGAATCGACTGTGGGTAGAGCTGATAGACGCTACGATCAAATTCTTTTAACCACTCAGCATCTGGAATGTCAGCTAACTCCTCGAAACTCAGTTGTCTATCGCTTCCATTCATTCTGATTTTTGACTCCTCAATCGTGGATGTTGCGTTGTGTGGGTCAAGATTTTTGTGAAGGCTGATATAACAGAGGCGCAGCTCGTATTTGCCATCTTCGTTCAACATAATACTGTCGTTCCATTTATAGCAATTGCTGTATGAAGGACTTTGATATACCCATCCACCACCACCAGTGGTACTGGAGTAGAGAGTGTAGATTACATACGCGTAGACGATGATAATAAGCAGTGCGCATCTCCACTTTGAGGACAGAAAAGGAGGAAAAAACCTCATTTTTGAGGTTAGAAATAAGCTAATAGGCTTCAGTGGGGTAATTTCTCAGTCGTGTTTGCCTTATATACAAGTGCACTTTATCAGGGGCTTCTTCATACGCGATATAATGTTTCACAATTCCTTGTGGTAGGATAATGCCCCAGCCATACTTGACAAAGAATGATTGTCTCTTCATTCAAGTACCCTCTGTCACTGTGGTAGTTGAGTGCAAGCAGAAGCAATTGAATTAATTTTGCCTGTTAACACATACGTACAACACTCATAATTAAACCCGATACAGGACTAATGATGGCCAAACCGCACTCTACTCTGCTTTTTCACTACAACATGACTTGTGCATCATTTCTTTATGAAATTTGTTGATTTGTTTTGGTATAAAAGAGAATATATTGCAATAAAATTCAAAAGGTGAAGGCCAGTAGGCACTTTTTGTACTTTTTAATGTCATTGTGGTCACAAATTGTCTAAAAGATGGAGGAGAGGTGGCCATCAGCTATTCATATCAAGCAGATGTCAGTGGGCCAAAGGCACCTCGGTTCCGGATCGTCTTCTAAAAGAGAAGTCCCTGCAGCCCTATGGAAGAGGCAATCGGGAATCCGCTCAAATTCCTCTCCATTTCCTTACTAATATTGCCGCTAGACAATGCTGAGGGTATTATTGAAGCCTTCTGCATCAACGAAAAACCTCTGGCATTTTGCCTTGTTAACCCCCTTCAGGTGAGTACATTTCGTAAAGACGATTTATTACACAGTTTTGTCATTTATATACTTGCTCATCCATTTTCCTAATTTATAGATTAAACTGTGTCCAAAAAGGGACGCACCTATTAGTCAAATGGGATGCAAAGTGCTGTTTAATAATTCTTGTCCTACTCGTGAACCGATTTCACATTTACGTTACGTGAAAACAGACTTGAATTCCTTACCAAAATGTGTATTGTGCTTACAGTCCTGATTTTATGATACTCATGTGAATTTTATGAGTGATTAGGATGGTCACACACATATTCGCGCATGTCAACCCAATTCTCTTACCTGTTCTGGGTGCTGAAATAATTCAAAGTCTAAAAATTCCTAACTTTATTTCCAAAACAATCTTATTTAAGGCAGGGTCAATCAATCCATTCGAAATTCGAAAACCACAGTTTCAAGGGAGTGAGATAAAATATATTGCAGAAATAAGATACTTCCTGGTCTGATAGGCTGAAAAACAAGAAGCACGCCTATGTAAGTTGAGAAGGTCTCATAGTCGATGGGGCCTGAAAGAAACAGTTTACTTCAGTAGGCAAGTATGTGAAAGTCGTCTTGGTATCTAGCCTACTGTGCATGGCAGTACACATGAAGTGAGCACCCAAACGTTCCAATTTCTCCTTTCACCGATCTGCATCCTTCATTCCTTATCTGCAAAGGTGTGTGAATTGCCTCAATAAAGGAAGCAGTGCGGGCTGATAGCAATGCTCTACTGAGAATCTTACATGAAGCCTACTGATTGGCACAGTGCGACAGCCGCTTTGGTGAATGACCTGGCTCACAATTAACCTAATCTGGTCAAAGTGTTTTAAAACACACAAATCACGATTTTTGTCTTTTAAAGCAGATTAGTCCTGCAAATTTAAGTCCAAATAAATTTTCCTAGTTAGATTTTTAGTAAAATGATGCCAATTATTGGCTTTGCCACCCTGACTTCATTATTCTTAATAAATTATAAATAGCCTATTTTACGTATATATTTAAAAGTTGTGCGACAATATTTGAGCACGACTCAGTCGCCAATGTTGGAGTCATGCAAACCATCACATGATGTAGAAAGACTGCTGCAGAGGTGCACACGTTGGGCGCGCCAAATGCATGCTACCTCGGGTGTAACCGCTGCAAATGAAATCAGAAGTTTTCCATAATTTTACTTGAGTGTCAATCCTTCGTAATTCTTCATTAGAACACAACAGGCTGGATGTTTAGCTCAGGCTTGTCAAAAGGTACAAGTACAGTTTGAAATGTCCCTCTTTTTGGTATTCTCTTTCCTCATCAAATGTTGACATTCAAATAGCGCCATCTGAATAGTTCCAACTATTTGATTAGTTGAGCTTGGTGCAGAAGTTAAAAACCTTTGTTAACTATACAGTTTTATATATAGGCCAACTCTGAATATCGAATTGCGAATCCTCCAGTATCACAATGAACAGAGGTTTGTGCAGGCAATGAAGGTAATCAACGCTACAATTTCCAACTGTTGTGCACAGTGCTTGTCACAAATTATGAAGGTTGTGGCAAAGATTCCACTTCGATGGAATTCTCTGTAAACCGTCGTAGAACTCAAAAATGCTTCTTATCACCCTGAAACGCCTTAAATCAATCGATGTTGCGTTTGTCCTTGTTTAGGAATTTAACGTGCTACACGGACTTTGGAGTACATTCTGCACTGCACCGGAAATCATCAACTTGTGTGTCATTTTCCTTAAATTCGGAATTCTAACGTCTTTCACTTGCCAACCACACCACGGACAATTGAAATAATGTGCAAAATCAGAATCATAGGAATCTGCCTTTTGCGCTCGATCGTGGCCACGGCAATAAACAACATTCGATCAGACGGATTATTGACTGATCTACTTATTATCATATGTTGGCATTGATTTACCACAAGCACGGTTGTCATAATAGATACATTGATTCAATTCTGGCCAATTTCTAAGGCACAGAAGTACTTTGTTGTGCTCAAGCATTTGATCGCCAATTTTAGAAGACTCAAAATTGGATTTTTGTTAATGAATCAGGTCAAATTCCTCAACGGTTATCTTAGAATTTTCACGCACCTGAACAAACGCATTTTTAGAATTTGTTTATTGGACGTCATAGTTTAACCTAGTCCAAGCATTAGCAAATTATGCCTTTCAGATCCAAATTGTCACATTGGTTTCATTTAGTTTCGTCCTAATCAAACACCTGCTATTCCTACCCACTAACTAATAGCCCAGAATGCAAAAGGTAAATACAGCTTCCTGTAGGTCTCGACATTATTCTTGTAACTCTCTATAAAAATAACAGGCAATAAAATTAAATGGAGCAACTGAAATCAATCTAGTTGGTAGTCTATTGGCTACATACATAAAATCAACGCGCACATTGAAAAGGAAATGTACATTTTTGATGCAAGGTGACGAACTAGATCATGCGCTCTATGAAACTTTTAAAGTAAAGTTTAGGTTGCATTAATTTATCAATGTGCAAATATCTGTTAGACATGGTAATCTAATCCTAATATGCTTGAACTTGGAAGCTAATTTTAACTAACGTAAATGTCTCATTTGCACAAGCTGCGTGGCTACCTTTGATGCATTTTCCATTGGTTAGTGGCAAAAAGGGGTTAGCATTCTTCAGTCATGATAGTCATATGGGCTTCGCAGTCTACATAAAGCATAAAGGCCACACTCAAACAGGCGTATCATGTTTCCTTGGGAACGATAGCCTAAAGGAGTTAAAGCGGTGCATATTCTGGGGCATGTGGGACAATAAGAAATAATTACGTTCCCATTTTCACCAGTTTAGTTGTTTGTGCTTGGTAAAATAAAGGCCTAAATCTGCAATTTCGCGCATTCTGGGCCTAATTTGGAATAGTTGGCATATTAGAATAAAAACTCCCATTAATTTAGATGTCAATTTAAGTGGGATATAAAGAAGTGAAATAACGCTGCATCGCAAAATCGGGCGCAGCGAAAATTGTAAGCGTTTTAAATTGGGTATTTGAATTATGGTAGGGATAAAATAGTTTTCATATTAACACGTCTGTGCAAGATTTCGTAATATAAGGCCAGGGTATGTTGCACAAATAAAAAATTGGAGCAGTCCACAAGCCACAACGCAAGCGTTTGCCTTTGGAACGCACTCTGACTGGCTCATACGACAAGTTTACTCTATAACGCGTTTATGCTTTCTACATTCTGTTTGTTAGGTGCCCGTGAAGATTTGTGAATCCTTTGACATTTATTGATTCCACCTCAGGTGTCACACATTGGGCACACCCAGCTTGTGCGCGTTAAAGCACCCGTCCTTCTAAATCATCGTGTGAGAGGGCTTGCGTTAGTTATCATCTCTAGCGAATAAGAAAGGCATAACTCAAGGGTATGCGATGAGGCGGCGCTTAGATTGCAGTCTCTTCAACTACCACGCCCATGAGGTTACTCACATTCAACGTTTGGCAAAGTGTTAATCTAACAATCACCTTACAAAATCCGAATTGTAGCAGTTTCACTCTTGATATAGCCAATCAACCAATCATTTTTCTTCGAGTTTCTAGCCTTTACATGAAATTACTCGACATTTATGTCTAGCATAACAAAATAACTGGAAGTTTAGAAAGCGGTGCGCTTTCTAAAAAACAAAAGTTCACACTTCTAAAGCAACATCTTAATGCATTATATTAGCGGTATTTCACCATTATAAAGAGAAATACGGTTTATAATCCCATCGTACATCTAGATAAATTTCCTCAATTCATTACTATCCTTGCTGCACCACTCACTTCCAACTTAGCTTGAGGTGCCGCTTTGATGCACGCAATTAACTTTATTCGATTTAGAGTAGACTTCTCCTATATCGGCCTACGAAATCGCAAATAAAATGAGACAATGAAATGGAAGCTTATCGGAGGCACTTAAGGATTCCCTCTCCAATACAGATGACGTGGGACAAATGGCAACACTGCCCCGAAATGCTGCATCCGTAACTTGTCTAAATCCATGCTGCAATTCCCCTTAGCCAAGGAAGATAAATTTGAATGTGGACGCTGTGCTTCCACAACTAACGACTCCTCGGAATTCGTGAAAACAGCGATTTGAATGTGCTTTTGGCATCTGAGCTTGAGAACGTATTTGTCTTGTTTTTAGATGACTTCTTATCTTAGCGTGGTTTGCAATACCGTATCAGTTGGAGAAGGCAATATTTTGGAGGCCAAGTTGACTGATTCAAGCGGGTTCCTCAATTTTCGACCAGCTAATTATTTAACCAAAGGCATTGCTGGCTTGGCCAATTATTTGCGGGATAGCCTAATTCCTCTCCTGCCAATGAGCTACACTTTCCTCGGAGCACAGGGAAAACGCAATTCAAAGGTCAGCAAAAACGATTGACGAAGTAGTAACGAACATTTACTAAAATGCTTGAAAGGTATGAAGAATGCACCATGTCCTCCTGTATTTGAGGAGCCCTTCCAGGTAAGCGACAATAGTTTTTTTAGTTTTACGCATTTTAAACAACATTGCTTTTTGAATAGGCTGAAATTAAGCGTCTACTCCAATAATGAGAAAAATACTATTAAACAGAACGTCATTTGTTCCGAACATGAATGAATGCGACCACCGTAGATTCAATTCGCGGTGTTAAGACTCTAAATTCTCAGAAAGCAGATCATTTAGCCAAAGCATATAAGGCTTTACGTAAAGTTGAGAGGGTAAATTCATACGATTAAAAATTTTTAGAACATATTTATGCTTACTAATCACCCAATTTACCATCCACTTCTAGTTGATTTTGCACAAAAATTGATATGTACCCAGTAAAAAAGGAATAAAAATTGAATCGGATAGCGATACTTAAGTAGGTATTTTATGTGTAGAATAAAATTTTTAAAACTGTGGTTTTTTCTGGAAAATAAAACTGTTTCCCCATAATATGCTGCAAATGTCGCAGGAACGAAAGGCAGGGCTGGAGTAATAGCAGCAACCAAGTCCATATTTTATGTTTATTAATCCATCTTTCTCATTGAAGCGCACTAATTTCACCATAACCATAGGAACTGAATGCTTCAAAAGTGTGCTCATCTGAGTGGTGGGTTGAGAAAATAAAACACATTGAAGAGTGGCTGCTCATTGAATGCTAATCGGTAGATGGGAAGGTGGCCAAGACCATAGAAATGAGAACCGGTCCACTCAGCGCAAAAATTGTCGCACTCATAATCTGCAGGGCAGGTTATAATATATCCACTCTGTAAGCATTGTATTTTTAATTGTTCATGTCACTTTTGCAAAAAATGTACAAATGCAAAAGCAACTTGACTGCGTTCAACTGCGAGGAATGTAACTGGCAAATACAGCGTTGAGATGGATATGATAAGTACCGATCAGCAGAGTTTTGGTGCCCGTCCAGTGAAACCCAATGGTATTAAAGAGGACCGCAACATGCATTAAGGCAAATGCACTAGCAATAGATTTGTAAATTCGCGTTATGACTCCATACACAGAGCACTGTGACACCTGTGCTAACCCACCAGAAACGCAAACGTCTCAATCGCCCACACCTTCTAAATTCTCTTCTCCGGCGCACCCATCCCATTACGATTAAGTCCACGTCATTGCCTCCGTTACTACCTTCTACTTTCCCCCATACCTCTCAACAGATAGGCTTGCTTGTGCAAAATGTCTTTATTGGTTAGTGTTGCAAAATGTGTTGGCGCCTCATTTACTGGCCGTCGATTGCTATGAACTAATGCTTGTATGCGCGCGCCGACAGAGCCTTGCTGTCAAAGCCACCAACCGGATAATTTATGAATAAAGATCCCGCCATACACGTCATTTGTATTAATTAGTGCCGGTTGGTCAACTCAAAGTTGCGGCGTACGTGTACGAGCCTGACGACTGACTAGGGCAAAAAAGCGACAAATGCGACAGTGAAGTCTGGTTCACTCGGTTAACTTTGTCATGGTTTCATATAGTGGTAGATTAACCGTGCACTCAGAGTGATCATTAGTGTACTGAAAGTACATCTAACGTAGTCTCCGCGAATTGGAAGGGAATAAGTGGGCACGCAATTCGCAGAACGCTTGGCAATTATCTGCAAGGAAGGTGGATTTTTTGGAAATTGTAAGGTGTTGTTCAACGGGAGCTGCAGACATCCTAATGGAACAGCAATAGAGATGAATGTGATTCAAAATGCATCCACTTATTTCGGAAATGTTATGTCCTCTTCTACTTGCATTGGCTGACAAAGGCGTGTTACATTGCCACATTTGTGTTGGACAATTACAGGGGTTTAGTTGTTTTGCCACTGCTAGCGATTCATTCATGCATCAGCTTTATAACTTCATGATGATATAAGTAATGATTTGGGTGCCGTTAAATTGGCGAATAGTAAATTAGGCAGTTAACCACACTAATTTACGGGAAAAGATTGGCAAAAATGAATAGACAAACTCAGATGAAAACAAAGTCTTGACGTTCATGCATGCGTCTTCTGAGTGCAATGCTATTCGTTGTTGGATGACGCGTGATCCTTCCTCAGGCCTAGATTAGTCATGCGTACAGATCCGATCGCCAACATTCTACCCACTACAGTGAATCAGATTAATTGAATGAGGAAAAGAAGATCGGGCGAGTAATGAAAAATATAAAAAGGCAAGCGCGGTTTGCACTGGGGACAGCTGCTTATGCTTCCACAATTCACTTTACATCAATGCATTTAAAAATTTCTAAACAGTCCTACCTTTATGACAAAGGTGAACGTAAAATGAGGGGATCTTTGGGCATCACTTCCACATTAGCCATGTCACAGGAAACTTTTCAAAATCCCTGCATGGGCATTGTCTGCCAACAAAAACTGAGCGATTTTCTTGTTTTCGGTTTGATTTCTCTCTCTGCTTATCACACATCAAGTGTACTAATGTAATGACGTCTTCCATCCTAATCACTATCCATGGCGTTAACGTACTGGGCAGGTATTCGAATGGGAGTGCGTGCGCATGGTAAATGCTGCTTTAGATATTATCATGTCCTAACTTAAAAATATGCACGCTTTATGTGCATGCATAAATTACGGTCAAGTACAAGCCGATAATTCAACAATTGGATACTTCATATAAAGTTTTGGAAGCATTTATAGGGTGTGTGCTTCATCATGCAAATTCGGCTAAGATTGAATTTATTTAAAGTGCTTTCTCCCGATTGTTAATTCTATTTTTCGAATTTTGCAATCCATGTTCATGAAATCCTTGCAACCTGCTACAAGGCAACTTGTTCGCTAACATTTATAAATGAAGTTTGTAATACTGGTCATATTTGCAACAAGCAATGTCATTAATAGTTTAATCGTAGAAGCAAGTGAGAACTGTATGCACATCAACCAAATCTCGATGATAATATGCACACTTGTGGCGACATCAGTGCTCTTGTATTTTCACCTATCTCAAATGTGAATGCGCTGCAGCACTCATTTGTGCGCGGGTGATGGTAATTTTCCTACAAGGAATTGGGCTACCTTAGAGATAAATGGTATCCGTGGCACATGTGCCAATAAATACATTGAATTAGTCCTACATGCGGCGTGCCCATATGGCCTATCACGAGTAGATAGAGAACTCTTTATAAACCACACTTTTGCCAGGAAACGACTGATAATGCCCCATTTTCGGAGTTTAAACAATGCAGACTTACCGTAGGGCGCAGAGTGTTCTATAGGTACATATTGCTTGGTAAAGTAGTAGCAAAGGCGAAATAAATCCTAACACCAATCACTTTGAGGGAATTGGGGAACTAGTTTGACTTTCACAAAACTGACTCTATTTCAAGACGTGGCGGTACCTGCTTTGAATCATAGTTCATGATTCCTTTATGCAATTCTGATTCGTTGATATTAGCAATAAGTCACAATTAACCGTCTCTGTTTTCATTTATAGAATTTTGAACGTTAATAGAAGGCTATGTGGATGTGAGCAGAATGGAACCATCACATGACGAATTTTGAGCACGTAGTTAGTAAAAGTTCACTAGAAGACGAAAAACTGGTGTCATTGTCTACCCATGCAATGCATAATATCAGCATTATTCTATTGCCATGCGTGAAAAATATAGAGTTGTTTGTTTAACCGCAGAAGACTTTTTTGCTACCTATTATTGTATAACTGAGGAAAGAGGAGGTTTGCAGGGTAAAGTGTGACACACTTATTCTTCCCTGAGAATTTGTTTTGCCATACCACAGTTCTGAACGAAGTTGGCCCTAGCCAAACTGATCAGCACACCAAACTAGCCATGACCTATGGATGCTGAAGGGTCACATCAGTCTCCTGTTCTTTCCTGCGTTGAAATCACTTTATTTAGCGGACCGCAAATGCCTACAAGTTTATTACATGGTACAAAGCCGGCCTTTATAATGGAATTGGATTAGGCAGTATAAGCCGTAGGCGATCGGGTCTTATCATTAAGGTGAACTGACGGAGATGCTAAAAATGAAAATGGAAGTACATACACTGAACAGCTACTGATTTTAAAAGTGGAAAGAAACCTACTTGAGTAAGTAAAGCAGATGAGACTAAATAAATGCAAAGAAATAAGAATTTTTTCACTACCGTGTCCCCAAAATGACCACCTATCAATAAACTTTAGGGGCACCTGGCTTGAGTGACTAAATGACAATTTTGCAGACCCTGCATAAAACTCGGAGTTGTAGTGAAATCCCTGAGTTGCTAACCACTTGAAGCCTTATTCAAAAGTTGCATTTTAAAATCAACTTTAGCGGCAACAAGTTCATTAACTCTGAACATCATTTCCGGAGTCCTGAAGACGAAAAAGAATAAAACTATGAATAAAGACCAATACTCTTGGTAATGGCGACAATGGTAAAATGAGGGTAGTAAATATCGAAGAAATGATTTTGTGATTAGACACCTCGTAGCCTCATGAAGTGTAATAATTTGGCAGAAATGGCAAATAAATAAAAATTAAATTTCTAAATGCCTTTCCAAATTGTCCACTTCAAAACCTTTCCATGTTAATATACACCAAACATTGCAGAGGTAAAAAGTGAGCAAATGCCACACACTGAAAACTCTTGGTAAATACAAAATCCCGGCCACACTAACCAACATAGGCAGGTGCCCATTTTTATTAGCGCGAAAATATACCCACAAACGACAAATGTGTACCCTCTACACCTGCCGACGTAGCTACGTACATCATTTCACCTAGGCAAAATACGTTCACACAAACCAAAGTGATGTATAACCCACTTTACTGGTACAAATAACATATCCACATGTGCGTGTATACGGAGGCAAATAATCCATTTCAGCACCGCAAATGCACCACACGTACCAACACGCGTGTTTACACACATTTTCACTGACACAGCACATCCACACACAACATCCCAGGCGCATACTCCTTCTTGCTAACGCTAGTACATACGTACCCACACACACCCGGGTGTATGCTTCATTTACTAACACATGCATGTATTAATAAATATGACCAAACAAATTCTGCTACTACTACACTTGCCGAATTCATGCTGCACTGTTCGGCCCTCATCACCCTCGTTTCTTCCACACTTATCCAATCCATGCACAATCTTTTCCTTTAACTTCTTTTTCATTATGTTTGTGAACAGACATTCACTTGAAACGACATTAACAACTAACACATGGGAAACATGGGTTAGCAATAAAGAGTAATTATTTACCTAACAGCACCTTAGTCAAAAAGTATTACCTAGAATATTATTGTAAAGAGAAATTTTAATACACAGCCTTTAAGATTTTCTGGTATTTTGGAGATGGGTTATTATGCATTCTACTCACAAGAATTCACTAGGATTAGAACAGAAGTTGACAAACGATTATATAGCTTTTGCAATTGACCAAATGCTAATGTTAGAAATGGAGTAACGTGTTGCTAATAATGTGTTGTAGTGCTTTAACACCGGTCATTACCCTACTGAGTTATTTGTATGTTTGCCTTCGAAGGGAAGCTTTGCTATGATTCAGCCATTTACTCCTTCAGGAGGCATTACAGACCAACCAGCAGAGGTCGCATACAAATGGAGGATGTAGGCAAGTAAACAGTTTTTGTTTTTATTGCAAATAGGATTGAGTTATGTTAGTATGGACCTATTTTACAGGTCAACCTCCCGCGTCAGCCATTACAGCGTAGTCGGTGCGGTAAAGAAACACCCACGATATGGCCATACTAGTCACTAAATTGGCGTGTAACTGCGGTGATACATGACCCCAACGTCAATGATCCCTCTTGGCAACTTAACTGGATCTAGAGTTTCATCCTGTGTGGAAACCCGGTTCAGAGCTGGGGAATTGTGCTGGTAATTATTGTCCATAGATAGATGTAGAAACACTGCCAGGTCCATGAGGAGTTTTGCGTCTATTCCTCCTTGTCAAGTTGTCCTTACTTTAGAGGGTAGGGGAAGTCTGTAACGAAACATTCAGACAGTTCACAGCTAGTATCGCCTCGGTTGCTGATAGCTTTTACGCAGAACACGGGACTGGGTTGGATGCTGAATGTAGACGTCAACTAGAGCCCTTTCCATTCAAGGTCATCACCATTCTCCCATTCGTAGCATATGTACTTCTTCCACTCAACTAAGGCTTATCACGCAGAAGTGGAAAATTAGGATGCGTAATCTTCCGAATCAGGTTTGCTTTCCACTATCGTAAATGTAGCATCCCGAGACTTTCCTAAAAAAGAAAGAAGGCACAAAACTGGGGCAGATTATATTCATCATCGATAAGGTGTTTGGGCTACTGGCATGGCCCGAAGGCCAGCCCACCCAGCTAGGTACATAAAGGCAAATTTGAAAATCCAAAAAACGGTGCCTAACCAATACCGAAGGATAACCCACCATCACAGTGCAATAAAATTAGAAATGTTCACCAAAAAGTATAGCTGAGTGTGCAGACATTTATCAAAAAGAGATGAATGATTCTATAAGTATGCACAAAATTGGTAAAATATAGCCAAAATATGTAAGTAAACGCGTAGAGATTATTCAAACAAACAAATGTTAGCAAAAAATATGCAAAAAAGAAAATAGACTCATCTACTGATGCTTCATCACCGAATACAGCATATCGTAGGCCGCGTATACCATCTTCCCACTCCGACAAGACAGCATCTCACACCTGGCTAGAACCAGGTATACATTTTAGCAATCTTGAGAACCCGGGGTCCATTTCTTGCTCATGTTGCAATCAACCGACTGTTTCTAGGGTATAACCAATAAAAAAGGGCAGCCTTTGACACCACTATGAACTCTGCTTGTTATGGCACCATAGACGAACTTATGGGTTAATTCAAACAATTTGTCACTACCTTGAAAATGCAAGGCCAATAGATCATCGGCGCTGGCGCTGTTCTCCGTTCTACACACCATTACCGAGCTAATTCCTGGGACGACAGTCAGAAGACTCACTCATCCTTGAGAGAAATAGCGCATAAATTCGGAATATGCCAAAGTGGATAAAGATATGCTTCTCCTCAAATCACAGGATGAAAGTGCTAAAGTCAATGGATAGACTTGCGGTGGCCCTCAGTTGCCCAAAACGACTTAGTCATTTATCTTTACCATCTGCTTTGAGGGGGTAGGACCTAACCCGGCAGAAGAACACTGTGTTGAGTCAAAAAGATTGAATTTAAATGACACCTTTCTAACAACAAAAAGATTGGTTTGAAAGAAGGGAAGGCCTAAGTTCTTCCTTAGGAGATCTTATTTGACACGGATAGCATTGTTTGAATTTCCAGTATACTTACGTGCCTAAAGCTAATGGAAAAGTATCCTCTGGTGTACAGTGGCCTCGTTAATAGGAAAGGAGGGAAGAGCTGCTCCCCATCTTTCTGTGATGATAATTTTAATGGTGGAATGGCCAAAGTGGCCTCAGAGTCCTAAAGCAATTGTGCCACCACTGCATATAGTAAACTGTGGATAATTTAAGTGTTTGTAGCTGGTGTGAATAAACAATTGGAATCAACTGATCAATGCTGGTGAAAATTTTAAATACACCTCTTTTAATTAAGGAGTGAAATGGTCAATCCAATTCACACGAACCTCATGTGCACAATCTAAGCAAAGCAGTGTTTTGGCATTCACCTGTTCTATACCTGGTGTCTCACGTCGGCACACCTAAAGTTCAATCATTTAATCGTTCGCTTGTTTCTGAGTCATTCACCCAATCATTACTGCCTCATTTACTAATTCATCATCTGGTATCACCTTGGCTGCTTTAGAGGATGGTCTTTAATACTTTTAGTAAACTAATCCAAGCTTCATTATTATATATATATTTAGGCTAGACCTCAACAGAGATGAGTATACGAGTATCAAATTTAGCGCTCAAATATTAATGGTGTGTTCAATCTCTCAGAAAACTTTATAATCATCCCAAAGTAAATGGCAAGTTTTTGCTAACAGTGGAACTTACTGGAGTCAACCGTGTCTTACAAACTAAAACAGACTTTCATCATCATACAGCAGTAATGAGCCTTTCACCCACATCCACTTTCCTGCAGCTGCATCATGCTACCATGGCACCCCCAGTGAGACCCATACCCAAAAGAATGACAAATGCCACTTTGTTCATCAAGAGCAGACGGCTTGAATAACCCACTTGTTTGTGCACAGACAAGGATGAACAGTTTTGCGAGTTCGTGGTAATTCCCGCGACCCTACAAATCGCCATTGGCACGTGATCGAGCACCATTGCGAGTGCATTCCCAGAGGCGCGGCTACTGTTCGACCTTCAGTTGTATTTATTTACATTACTCATCCTTAGCATCTCCTTTGCTTGAGTAATTTATGGACAACTGACTCGCACACGTGCCCTAGCGTCAGCAGATCACTTATTCAACGTGAATGTGTGTCAAGAAAACTGCAGGCTAGCTGTTTGAGCTCTTAGTTGAGTGGAAAATGTGGGCAGATTCCCCTTTTTTGTCAAAAATCAAGAGAATATTAAATGTTATTCATCGTTGCCTTATCGCCGCGATTTGCATAACAAATGCCTTTTAAACCAAATTGGAAAGATTGAAGCGGGTATTTTTCAGGTTCATGTGATGTTCAAATGTATGTGCAAATCCCAGACGACATCAGTAATACCAAGTGAATCAAGCCCTATGATTTTAAAAGTAGTCAAATTGAGAAAATGCAATGAGTCTCCCTCTACTCTAAGGTTGGATACGATATGTTTTCGTGCTCTTAGAGGTAATCAGGTGATTTGCATTCTTCAAACATTACAGAACACGAACTGCACCCCCATTGAATAATTCTCTTTGACTCGGTTCAGACCTCCACTCATCTTCTGCAGAGGCATCATTTTCTTTACAATCCAAATAAATATATGCGCGCTCTCATTCCTCCTACTAAACGATTCGAAGTGCCCTCATGTGGGTTAGATTCTGCAAACACCTTCAACCTTACCTTATTCTGCCAAATAATTAATCAACGCTCGCGTTTACGAATGCCTCAGCCTATAGGTGTTTGGTCTCACCTTCTGAATGAAATCAGGCCTTGTAACACAGCTTTGTTCTTTTGCCTAAAATCTGCGACCATTGAATGTTAGGAGGAAGGCATTTTTTATTATTATATCTAGCAATGAAGAAGGCCAGCAGTGTGACTGTCAAAAGTCAGTCATTACACACGCTACACTTCACATGAATAGCAGCAAATCAAGGCTTGGATAGCATACAATACCATCTAGTTTAATCTAGATGTAATGGGAACAAAAGAATGAGTGTACAATTAGGACAAGAATGGGAAAATTGCATTTGCAGCCACATTTGTCTTTTGCACGAATGTCAATTCTGCTCAGTGCTCAGTCAATTACATCGGTAAATGGATGCACAAGTGTCTAAGCGCTAACTCTAAGGAGTTTTCAAGCATTTATGAAACTCATTTACCTCAGTGGACACAGCGAGGTGGAATGGGAGATGTGACTTTCTAAAGTGCCATCTTTAAACAGCACCCTCATCAGGGATGATGGTTGGAAATTCAATGAGAGAGAGGAAACGGATCGCAGTGCATTTCAATTCGCAGAAGGTGACATTTCAAAAGGACTATCTGGGACCACGGTGCCTTTGGACTCACTAGCATTCCCATAATGTAGATGGCTGAGAGATCCCTCCCTTCCACATTTCCAACCATTTTGATTTACACGCGGAACGGTGGCTGATTACTCGTTTTGTAGAACACGGCCTTAGCTGAAATACCTGGTGCAACGGCTTTAATCTAGCTAATGCATGGTGACAAATACTCGCTCTCGAGCGATTTCCCCTAAAACAATCTGTCCATTTCATGGTGTGCATTAAGCTAGAGGAGATTCTAGCCAGTAAGGCTTACAAAACACTAATTATGGCATGTCGTTTAAATAAATGTGGGTAAAAATTAGCACTTTGCCACTTTTTTGCACGCAAACTGAATGAAGTACCCCATTGAAACATAACTGGTTCATGCATTGTACAGCCAATGCTAGCACGTACACTTTCAAATATGTAAGGTGCACATCTAGTGAATCCAGTTGTCCAATAAGAGCTGCATCTGTGCTATGAGAGCCCTCATGATAAAATCAACCCACGGACGGCAAAATCCATCGGTGAGGCGTAAAAGGTCCAGACATATGGCAGCAGAAGGAGCTTGAGCTTTGGCAGTTAACAAGCATTCCGGCTGTCCAATGGTTAGCAAATTTCAACCGTAGCATCTACCATCTCCATCCTCAATCAGCTATAATTAGGGAGACACTCCATTGGCTCATCAAGGACAACGCGGCTTTACAGGTAAACACACATCCTACAGGGCAATTCTGCTGAGCCCTTCCTTAGCGTCTTCGTGAATTAAGTGGACCAGCCTACCTGTCCTTGTGCTACTTCCACGCTTATATGCATGTGTATGCACCAATTGCTTTCCACTCTTCCTCTTACTGTTCTGTTTCATCTTGCAGGAATCAATGCCTCATGTGCCTCGTTCCAGGATGTAGCGTTCTTCTTTCAGCTTCCCACCTCCAATCCTTGAATCCGATTTCTTCAAGTAAACCCCAATGTCTGTTCGCCTTCCACACCCACGGACACCATTAACGAGCTCACTAGTGAATCACTTAATGTTACTGCAGTGATTATCTACAAGTTGGCAGTCTGCATTATTGGGGAGAGAAGTCAGCTATGCAAACTACCATCTATCCCACACCACCACCAGCATCACCCTCGGCCCCCTCATTAATTGCTACGACCTTTGCTAAGCATCGTGGCTCATAGAGACGGAGCTCAATAAACCACGTAAAAAGGGCAGGAACTAATCTACCGACACCTTCGCCTTTTCCATTAAAGAGGAAAAACTGCATTCCAAAGAGATGCACGAACATGACCACCCAGCTGTTGGCGACTGCGAAGATTCCTACCACAACTCGATGCTACAACTCCCCCACATACTTGAGTGAGCTGCTCGGATTTGTCAACCCCAAAAGTCAATCTTCGTGTTCCTTCACGGCGACCATGCTGTGTCACGGAAATATCGTGATTGTGAATGCTGTCCTCCGGTCAGCAGCTTGGGCTTGTAACAAGCTTCTTCGTAGAGTGAAGTCTCTTTAAGTGGCAGAAGTCCTCGCAACATACTTAGTACATGAAGTACGCCTTTGATTTAATTTGATTTCTTTATGTAAAGCATAGTAGAAATTATGCGGTACAGTCTCTCGTACACGCATAATCCCAATCAAAATTGCTATTACGCATTACTTTACGCGTTTGTACACATTAAAATTAACCCCTGATATTGCATTTAATGTGCATGAATGCATGAGTGGGTATGAAGAGCAACACACAGCTCGATACCTTAATGCTACTACATGTTGTGAAAATACACGTTCAAACACTGATTGGAATTATGTATCCAGAACGCACTCCAGCACATATGCTGTGCAATTAAGCACTAAAAACTACATGTTCAATGTCAGTAACTTTGAGACGTTTCAGTGAAATGGGAGGACTCTTATGCGATTGACAAATTTTAGCGACTATTTCTATATGCGTTCAATTTTACCGGTCCCATAGCCTTGAGTCTCGTCACAAATCCTGACTTACAGGTAGTCTCATCTGAGCAGAATCTTTGCTGCGTATCACAATTGCGGAATGCGTGATAGATTGCCTCTCTTGTCTGCACAACATTCGACTTAACATGATGTGGGGAAATTTGCCTCTCAATTTTTGCGAATTTTGAACTTTCAGATCCCACAAATACGTAAATATTTTAGAGTCGTTGCTGACTCCAATCAACCGAACAGGTAACATACTTACGATAGTTAATCATCGACTTTCAACCTTAATGAGAAAGCTCCAAACCAAAGGTGGAAACATTTGCTGAGCTGTAACGGCCCTTCGACAAGCCCTCCGATAGATTAATTCCTGGTGAATATTTGCCAATTACGACCGTTCACCTAAATTCATGTAGCTGATTTCAAGTGACCCGATTTTCAGTGGTTTCATCTCACACAACACATCACGCACACCCAACTCGTGTGCGCCTAAGTAACAACCTTTCCACATTACCATGTGTTGGATATCAACGCCGACGAATGAGAGAGGCCTACACTTACGCAACGCGGCGAGACAGCGATTATAATGCATCCCTTCAACCACCACACCCATGAGGACACTCATATTCCAAATCACTTAGTATGATTAAATGCTATTCTAAGACATACAAGAAAACTAGCACACAGTGTCTTCAGAAGGGCATTTCCATCACTTCACATCTATGTAAGAATGGAGATTTATGTTCCATATTGTTGCGGTTGGACAAGTAATGAGTGTACTTATAAAGCTAGATTGGCAAATCGTGTTTGGAAGTGAGGGTTATATCCTTATGAGAAAGTGGACAATAATTCAAAGTGCCCAAATCCGACTCACAGAGCGAAACACCTTGTTTGTTTTGCACCTCGCAATAGAAAGCCCTGTTCACTAAATTCGACTGAAATAACTTACCAAAAAATTCTTTTGCACTAGGCAGTTAAAATTAGTAAGATTGTGCTCTTTCCCTGTCGCTTAAAAATATGACGGCATGGCCAATTAACCGTGTCAATGTCCTTTATTCCATACGTAATTCAATAATAAAATTCCCTTTATACTAGTATGGCTTACTGTAGTCACAGTTGGCTCCTGCCAGCCTCAAGCACTCTAATTGATTTTTTGGGGTCGAGACATCCAAGGCGCGTAAGTACTCTTACCGCAGCTACCCATACAACCGGTGGATACACGCGACCCACCAACTGCAAATAATTTGACCTCTCATTGAAGTGAACAGGTCTGCCAGATCCAAATTCCATTTAATTGTTACAATTGAATGAGAATCAAATGTCGGCTATCGTTCTTCTCTCACTCCAATCAGCATCATCCAACGGGGCAATAACTGCGCCTCTAAATCTAAATCTCTTCCGTTTTTGGTGGAATGATTGTGTAAATCTAGTTGCCACACAGGATTGTAAGGTTACCACCTTCCCCAATATTTTATCAATGGGTTTCAGAGTGAAGGTTTGGAATGGTGTCTGACTACTCACGCACAAGTAACCACTGTTCAATAAGGCAACACAGTCGATTATCTCACTCAATAACTAGTGGAATATCAATCTGTAGTGTACCCTATAGGGCAACTGTTGCACATCTTTGGTGTAGGAGAAAAATGGGATTCAAAGTGTTTAGTATATGGAGGAATTTCCTAAATTTGATAGAGGTAGTCCACACCAACAGCAGTTAGAGGAACATTTTGACCACTAGATCGGGCACCCTAAAGGCTGTAGCTAAGGCAAGTGGAGAATAATGCCACCGTTGCCCTCCGAGTCTTCCTCAGTATCGTACCAAGCCACAGCAGCATGGAGGTCACGCAGTGCTAACCCACAGTAGGATTGAAAGGCAACTGGTATGACTTAAAATGCATGCCCTAAGACGGATCTGCAATCCAAGCAGACTCAAGGGTCGGCGAAATTAAACGAACCAGCACATGACTGCAAATTTCAGAGTCTTAATACCGTCTTACAAATTTATGGTGGGCACATTGATAATAATAATGTCCTTAAAATCGGAGGATATATGTGCATCGGGATTCCACTGAAAAACGCCCCAGCTGGTTATAGGAGATGGGCAAAATTTGTCAGGCTATTCTGGTGTGCAAATGTTCTTCAATGCAAAGGGTCCTTGTGCTCGTGATACGTGCCACAATGACCAAAAGTTTAGATATTAGGGTAATGCTATTAGTTTTTTATGCATTAGGAAGCAATGTCGGCATGATCTGAATCGCAAACTTTCTGCCTTGCCCATTTGGCAGTGATTTCTGACAAACCGCCATTATTTCTTCCGGATTCAAAAGCGTTACGCCAGTACAACAACTGACGTCCTAGCAATCTTGGAATAACTATTCGTTGCCGATATTAGTTTGCTCCGCAGCAGTGGGCGTGATTGAGACAGATCTGTACCTTCGATAGTTGATAATATGAATGCGTAATTCCTTTTTCTCTCTACTGGCGATGGGAGAATATGAAGCATACGGTAGTTATTAAGTACCCTAACGATCATCATAAAATCAATAGAGAGTTTTAAACAAGCTTCAATCAAATTTTTCGAGGGTCAAAGAATTAAAAACCACAAATCTCCGTGTCTAATTTCAACATTGATTTACAACAATATGCACTGTTGGGGGCAGATGAACGATTTTGATAACAAGGGAATCTGCAAACAGAAGGCCATTTCTTAGTGTTATTTCATAAACAGCTGCTAAACGTAAGAAATTAAAATAATTTATTCTGCAGACTAATAAAAGTAGATTTTGGTTTTTAATGGCTGGCATTCTGTTTGTCACCACACGCGATTGGAGTCAGGGAAAAGGTGTACCCAGTTGGCAAAATTCATAAGAAATTCTATCTTTAGTTTTGACTATTTATATGATGAAATTACTCATAACCCACATTTTAGTTATTGGCAAAGCTTGAATTTGTGGTAGTAACTGATACAGTTAGTGCTTCCCTGAAGGGAAGAACAATGCATTCCGGATCGATCGCGCAGTCAAAAAACGCATTGCCTCAATTCGCGAATCAAGCACAGATTTAATATCCTACACAGTTCTCACAGCTGCTTTGACCACATTTGCACAACGACGCAGTATTGAGGCTTGTGGAAAGGTTGGAATGTAAAGCTGAATCATACCAGAAACGAAGAGGAATGGTAGTCATTGAACCCACTTGTTTATGTGTAAACAGACGAAAGACGCACGTGCAAGCCTGACTCACCATGTTCACAAACCTTGTGGCCAGTTTCGTCTAACACTGTGTTCATTAACCATTTACCAGTTGCATCGAGTCTTAAGTGAAAATAAATATTCAAGTTGCAAAGAATTACATTATTTGTAAACAGCGTGACTTGTTCTTCCTACGCCTAGTCAATGAACAAGTCCAATCAAGCCAAAAGAATTGAGTTGCTGATTGAAATCTGCCAAATAGATCGAGGCAGACTATTTGCAAAACGCCATGTCGCGTATCAAGCGCAAATGTCCAGGTGCCTGCCATTTTCCTCTTCTTGTTTGCTCTCACGCAAATTGTTTAAAGTCTGACTATTTGTGGAGTTGTGTCACTTTTCATTCTTCTGGTAGACCTACTCACAAATAAATGGGATAAGCGACAGATCCACTTGGGTAGACTTTAAAAAACAAATTCAGGAAAACCAATCAACGAATATTTTTACTTTTCTGAATTAGAGCATTTAATTCTCGACGGTTAATTCTTTGTTTTTACAATTCGATTTTTGGCAAAGTGCACTTTATTAATGAATAATTTTGCGGATATTTTGCATCCTCTTCTGACATTTGTGTAAACATTATTATATCGCAAACTCACTGGAGACATTCGAGGTCAAAACGATCTGAAAAGTATAGTAAAACTAATTGGAGAGTAACATCTCGTCAAACGAAGGAAAGTGCATGGAATGCAAGCATGCATTGATTGAAAATCCGCCGCGAAATTCACGTTGGGATCTCTTGTAAAATCACAAATCAAAGTTCCATATACAGGCATTGTAGATTAGGGAAACATGTTAACCATATTGAGATTAAGCCTGATCTGGATTTTTAATGATATTACTGAGGCATTGCAGATGTTAATGTGAAAGGAATAAGCAAAGAGACGGCGTAGATCGGATAATTGCTAAGCAGGAGAGGCTAATACAAAGTCCGTTTTATCTTTTTGCTTCCACAATACTCCATTTTATTTTCGAGAATGAATAATCTGGAGCACGTGCAAAGTTATTTTACCTGCGTGCTGGTCTGTGAACGCCGACTCGGTTAGTTAGCTATTGGTGTAATTGAAACCCGATTCTTTGTAAGAATGCTTTATGGTTTGAGAAAGCATCTTACACTTTGCATTTTAGGCGGAAATTTATGTTGACTAGGAAGGACATTTGAATTTTGTTTGTGCTGCTTTGCTGCATTTCGAAAACCAGATCAGTCCTTACTGTGGTCCAAGAAAAGTGGGTAAGAAATATGAAGGCAGAATACTTTTGAGTCTGAATTGTAGCAATGTCTTCGGAATCACTGCCAAATAGTCACCTGGTACCATGTATGTGTGCTATTCACGCAGCTCGTGGACAGACTCTATAAGGTTTATTAATTGGGAAGTCCGCGAATCGCGATCTGTTACATTTCTAACAAAATTCTCACGTCTTGTGAATTATCAGTGATGTCGAATATTGTTGGGCTTTAAACGACACTCAGATCATGCAGTAATATCTCCCTCTTGTGACTCCTGATTGTTTACCTTCTCAGCAAAGGGAGAAGCGATAGCTGTCTTTACGAAACATCGTAAAGTTAGTAAAGACAAAAAAATTTCCCTTATGAAATCTTCTGTCTTTGCTACCACTGTTAATGTTTCAAGTTTCCCTTTGAAATAAGAAGCTTTAAACATGCATCCGCTCTATATGATAAACATTGCGGTGTAAAACTTGCCTCTTTCCAGCGGCTGCCCAACTAAAAAATTGTCCGCAGTAATCCTACATCCAATCTGGTTACACAACAAATAAGAAGTTAAAGTTGTTATTTATTCTTCCTCTGCCTCAACTACCTTAATTTAGCGTTGCCTAACGAGGGTCTAAATCTCTTTTTAACCAAGCCTTGTTTATATTCCATGGTCAAATCACAATCGGCCAAATTTCACTTGGTGGTCGGTAAGAGCGGGATCCGAGGTGAAACTGAGCAAAGGTCAATTTAAGTTTTGAGGAACTTCCAAGAGAGTTTAAAGCTGTCTTAGTGTGCTTGAAACTTATGGGCCATTGTTTTCTAACTGCTAGCATCCTAGTTGATTCCTCCTTCATCACGAGATTACCCTATGGGAAAGACGCTGCTGATGGTTGTGCGAATCCTAGAATGATCAAACCTTTTGCATAAAAGCTTTATCCAAAATGGGATGCAGATACTCTCGCCGTTAGACCAATAGACAGAACAAGAAAGTGTGCTCAGGCGCTATTAACAGAATCAATTTTCCTGACGTGCCTGAGGTCTAGCCACTTTTATACCTGACTAGCTCCGAAGGACAGGTTTTGACACGGCGAAGAAAATTTTGTTGTAATCGAAGAAAGTAGATTTCCAGCAGGTCTTCTTAATTGCATTTGGACTTCTTGCCCATCATTAGCATTCATTATTTCAAAATTCCATAAGCTTGCTAGTCCTACGCCTAGAGTTCACTTATCCATTTATTCTAGCCACTCACGCGTTGGCACGTCATTGTGATCAAGCACATGCCCTCAGTAGACGCAAAATGGAAGTGGGATCTTGCCTTAATTAACCCTGCGTCCTGGATTTCCCTAGTAGGGTTTAGTTTGGTTCTCAGCTGGGAGTAGAGTGCTATCCCATAGGCCTGCTGATGTCTTTAGTATTGGCTAAGATTTTTTTGTCTTAGACATACTCAGAGAATAGAAGCTGGAAGTGGTGCCCTGCTGAACTAATCTTAAGTAGTTCGACGCTTACATATATGTGCTAAAATAGTCAAAAGATGATATGTATATGACAATTCTGGAAACCCTATTGCCTGGAAAACGAAAATTATTGTAAATTCTTCTTTATCGAAAGTATATCTACAAAACGGAAAGAATAATTTTAATACCTCGAGGCCCATTCGTGACCATGCCTCTGAATGTATGTCTAGCAGGTGTTTTAATCAAGAAAGGCAATACCTATTAGACGATTTATTGAATGGGGCCAGTTATCTCAAAAAAATCTTTTTATATGATTTAAGAAGTTATCCACTTTGATTTTAAACATACTTCCCATTAAATAGTTTAATATTAAGGATAGTGAACTCTCTGTGCTCACATGTCTAAGAACGTGGGTATAAGATAACTATCGCTTTAGAGGCACAACAATGGTTTTGCTTGATAGTAATCAAGTTCCGATTGGGGCTGGTTCAAATAGACAGCAGAGGTGCTCTGTGATTTTTTGGGAATTCGAGGTGAGAATCAGCACCACCTAACATGCACGGATCACTCAGCTTAAATGGCATTGGCATTGAGTGCCCTCTATCTCCGCATTCCAAAAGTTAGAAATCCAACCTATCACAGAAGCACTAGGTCTGCGAGTCCTCAATTAAATGGCTGTAACAAACACATTAACAATCATTTCTGCTCATTCAAATTGATCCTGGGCAAGTCTTATTTGCCATTGTCTGCATGGAATCGGAGTCGCTGCGGTTCAGTGGGCAAGGGTTCTAATTCCAAAAGTCGACGAAAACCTGCCAAAATTCACATGTGGAAACAAGGTTGAACCGTTTCCTTTCAAGCAAAATGCTTTCACATAATGGTTTTTAGGGGCATTTGAATGACTCGTGTTTGACTGTATACAAGGGTATACTCATTTCTTCTGGGTCAAGAACTGTTCGTATCGTATGCACACTTCGGCCATTACCATCAACCAAATGCTCATCACATAATCCCAAAGATGTGTTGCCTCTCTCCTCCTCGGGTATGGGACAACGGTGAACAAAGGCATATCTTTCCATCAGTTTTCTACAGTCCATGTATTCGGGGACGACTGGCTTCTCTAGAGCATGGGAATAAGAATGAGATGAGCAATACAATTCCTTTGTTGAATAGTAACTTCGGAGAAAACTAATCGGTCTTCTTGGTGCCGGATACCAGCGTTTGCCGAAGGGTCTGTAGGTAAGAGGAAAGATGTCGCTCATGTTAAATTTATGATATCTTTCATGGAACTCCTGTCCTCTCACAGCATCAATTTCCCTGTAGTAAAAGATGTCAATGAATGGCCAAGCCCAGGGTCTACGGAAAAAAGCATGGCTGCCGATTGTGTTTAGGTCAGTTTTGGCACCTTCTTCCAGTGGCTTAAAAAAGAGCTTGTCTCGATTGTGGTGCCAAAACATTCCAAATTCAGGTTGAAGATTTGTTAGGGCCTCTTGAATTCGTGACCGATGGCGAAGGTGGACACACAAATCAGCATCATCGTCCCAGGGAATAAGGTCATGATGTTGAAGTGAGCCAAGCAGGGACCCAGCACCAAGGAACCACTGATCTTGTAGTTTCAATGAAATCATAACCTGTTCAAACTGACTAATGAGCCTTTCCAAGGTAGCGTATTGGCCAGGACTCATTTTCATGTCGAAAGGTGCCAAGTTCGCTACCATCAGATTGTGGCTAATATTTGGTCGCTTTACATTTGGCCATGGAATGGAGTCTAGATCCAGCAGGTAGTTTNGGATTTGACCCTTCTTCTGGTCTTACGATGTAATGGTGGGTCGAAGGTGGGGGCTCAAACACTCGACTAGAGTGCGTAACGCGNGCGATAATAAAGGGTGAATAAAAAGAGTAGAACCGCGACTGGGAGNGACTATGGCAGCTTTGTAAACATTGCACGGCATCNTACAATGAGGAAAGTGTGAACAGTAAATCAGCTTGCTAGTGCCATGGTCTTTATCAGTTTTAAAACTAATGGCCGAGTGAAAACCGCCTTCCTCTGTTTCGTTTTCAGAATAACTTTATGCCCAGTGGATCAGTATATGGCTTGATTCAACTATGTTAGATTCCAGGGTNAAGCGTGAAATACCATCAGAAACTAAGGCTTTTCTACCCTGCATTCACCAGGTGACAAGGGCATTCCGTGAGTGCAAAAATCAGCGCATTTTTGCATTTTCATGCATGGAAGTGGTGCATTAACTGATGTATTGTGTATGCTGGATAGAGAATCAGAGCTTCTGCCCCTAACAAAGCCGATACTTTTACCTGGCATTGATTTAACTGCATTCATAATCAAATTTCATGGATACTAGGAAGCAAACTTATCTGCTTTAAAACTGCAAACTACGCTACCTCATAAAACCATTGAATATTAGCAGTGGGATTCAAAGTTAATATGAAGAGTAGAATGTGAGCATTACAGAAATTCACTTAAATTTACCCTGGGTAAGTCTGATATGCTGAATTGGCACGCTAGCTGGTGAATAAAATGTGGAATAATCGAATAACCACCCCGCCTTTATAGATGCTTGAAAGGATACGGTGATGACGATTACGAATAGCAAACTGGATTAGAAAGCACTTCATGCGTTGGCAACCCTCTTAGTCACCGCTGCATGCCTAAGGACTACCAATACTAAAAGCAAAACAGCAGAATTCTTGCCACTTGAATGTTTTGCGCACAAAAGTTTCCCACAACAGCGAAAACGGAGGGTGTCAAACTTTGATAAATTGTCTGCTAATTCAAACTACGAATTTGGATTGAAAAATCAAACAGCTTGCAATTTTTTTAGAAAAATGTGTGCCTGTGTGTGTCATTGCCAGTCGGCTGTGATTGATTCGCACCTTGAAACCGCAACTAAAAGAAGGATTATCCTCTGTATATCAAAACAGTCTGATGTATGGAAGAGTTTACTTAGGACGGATGAGTGTTTGTTGGGGTGAGCATGGTTTGCATGACCACACACAAATTTGTGGGGTTAAACCTCTGTTACTGATCGTGGGAGGCTCATTGCAGTGTAAGATAACCGACCTGCACAAACCCGTATATTTGTAACGATCACCTTTCAAGGCAGGCAGTAAGGACCTGTCATTTACGTCAGATACACATTGTATATGGTCAGAAGAGGTATATATATAAGAAAATGAATCCTTCTATATTTTGTCGTCTAGTGTTATTTCACCGATTTAAAGAGATGGCTCACACATGAAACGCGATAATGAGCTAACAAAGCAGTGGTGGGGAAGGAAACTTGTTGCTGACAAGTGGATTGAAAACGGTAAAGGATTGTGGATTGGTACTGGTGACTGCCTTCCTGGAGTGAATCACCGGAAGGTAGGAAGATGAATGGGAATGGGAATCCACCTTACCCACAAAATCACTTTGGACGAGCAAGAAAGGTCGTCTGATTTTGCAATCTAACACGTAATGCCCGCCGACCGTTGCCATGGTCACTTCAAACTCCCTCCTTTCATTTTGACGACTACGAGGTTGCAAAACAAATGTATTCACATAAGTCAAATCACTTCTGCATGATGAGCAGATCAAACTCATTATTATCCAGTTTCTTCACACAAAGGAAACTGGAATAGTCTGAACAGAGGTGAACAGGAAAATGAATTGAAGTCTGGCTGAGCCCGCCTGTGCCTCAAAAGGAGAGAATTTATCGTTTAGTGGCTGCTTATGGTACGACATCGGATCCTGGCTCTTTAAAGTTTTGGCATGTTGTGCAGCAGATATTCACATGGAATTCTCCATGGTTTTTGCACGAATGATTAGGTGGTGCTAACAGTCGCTCTTTCTCTTATAAGTAGATTATGAGAGCACCACCCTTTTACCATTATCTTGCGCGCAAATTAACTTGCGTCATCACTGTTGCCTTCGAAACGCAATTCAGCTTGCCTCTACACCACGTCATGGGGTTAGGCACTGCTGGCACTTTTCCACTTCACATAACAGCCATCTGACTTATGGAAGATAGGTGAACTTTGCCCTATCTTCCCCCTCACGAAGCGCCAGTAGTCAAATCTTAGCCTCATCATTATTCATAAAAGCGTAGTGGCGTGAGTAACTCTGAAGTGCATTGGCCGCCATCCAGTAAGAGGTAGTTATTTGGCAAGCGTTGCGATGAATCTATCATCCAAACACGCACTTAAACCATTTCAGAAACATGACTGACCGCTAACTCTCAGATCAAATTCAAATATTAATAATGATCTGTTTTTGCTGTCAAACAGCTATAATGGATAGCTAGTTAACTGAGCTGCGTTTGGTCTGAACAGATAGTACTTCTGCTCGGACCACACCAGTAGCCTTTTAACTCTGAAGTACGTTATTAAGGGATTATCCGCCATGCTGCTGTTACTTCTTGCGAATTCAGGGAAAGGTGAGGCAATACACAGCAGCGCACTTAATCATAGAGCTTTGATTGTTATTTAAAACCTACTATTGAGGCAATTTTACACTATTTGCTATCCAAGAGGAATTCGATTTCCTCATCAGTCGCTATTAACGATGGTCCCTTCATTAGAAGAGCACTGGGAGCATACGAATTCGGGCGCATCATTACAGAGAGACGTTGGCAACATCTGCGACTAGCAACACTGAATTAAATCTAAATCTTAGCAAATCCGCTTTAATCTCTTAGGCGTTAATGGCGGCAAGGGTATTGGTGGCAGTTAATTTATAAATGTGCTACGATCTAAATTTGGCTTTGAAACCCTACTATTTCGGAATGATATCTATGCTACTAGACCAACGGTGTTTGGAAGGGGGTTCGTTGTAGCCTATTGTTTCGCACATTTATTACTATTTCGTTCATCAAACAGTAGCTAAAGTCAGCCACCCAGACCATGTAAATTTTTCTCTCTGATAGGCGATGTCATTAAAAGTTAAGTTATTGGGTTTGATGAGATGGAATAAATTAGAACACATAGGCTCATACAATTTACTTTAAGGCATCTCATTCTTATCTCAGCTAATTACCTTCAAAGCATCTCTGCTGGTTTGAACAAACACAAGACATTTTTGAGTTGCAAGGCGCAATTCCAAGCACCCCCAGAGAAGTCGCTAGGCGCTCATAAATTGGGATCCACGCTTTGTTGCGAAAAAATGGGAGAATAAAAGGAAGCGAATGAATTGCTGCTCTTTGCAATTTCCCACTGAAAATTGTTGTATATTAATCAAAGCACAAAAGCAATGTAATGCAAAATTACGGCACAAATTTGTGATGACGTGATTATTGTGGAAGTGTGAAATAAGGCCTAGTACCAAGCCTAGCTGCTTTAAAAACCAACTTAGCCAAACACTAACTTACCATCCGCCTTAATCTGACGTTAATTTTAGAGCCCTGGCCACAGAAATAATGACCTAACTGCTAATTGTGACCAATGGCTTCGAACTGCCTACTAACGTGCAACCTCAAACGATGCAGTAGCCCATGTTGAGGTGAAAGCGCTGCCACAGACACAGTTTACTTTTAAATTGCCAGTATGCTGTCTTGAAGTACAGCTGGGATAGATACGAGTAGAAGGTAAATGTTGCGATTTCGAACAAGGTGAAGAACTCTATATCTTCATATTCACTTTGCGTGGAGAGCTTAAAGCATATTCCCCTTTGTATAAAACCATAATTCTATTAGCGTTCATGTCTTGATTTGTGCTTGAAACCGGGAAATCAAAGCTGAATCCGCAAGTACTGGGTGCCACACTCTATTGGTCGGATGACCACAACCAACTCATTTTCGACAAAGTGTGATTTGAGCGGGACTTTAAGGACCCACAAAACAGCATTGAGGGGAAATAGAGGAACATGTCGGGCTTCACCTTTCATACAACATGGCTAAGCAGCATGAATTGCAGTGATCATAGTTAGTTATAGTGCAGTAACTCTAGCCGGAGCGAAGACTGTAGATCAACAGCACAGTCATGAAGCAAATGTATGTGGAATCGTGAATCGGGCCAATGAAATTCCAAAGAATCACACACTTTAATGAGCTGCTCAAATGGCACAATGTCAATCTGCTTAATCGAACACTTTGAACACGCGTGCGCTTCAAGTGCACTCCAAAGTGACACGCCAATGTTTCAGTGGTCATTCTCTGTGGCTCTACAAGGGATGATCAGCATTACCCAGAAGTATCAACTGTCTGCCAAGCCTATGAATGTTCTTTTATGCGAAATTGATGCATTCTGTCTCAACATTGTTATTAGGTTGATCATGCTTCACTTTCACACGCCTAGGTCGGATTTTGGAGGATAGCATTGAGGAAGACGGTGCTGAAATACTCAAATGTAAGACATGCTATTGCATTTTCTGCCATCCCATGGCACTTTCGAAGGTGTGATGGAGTCCATAGAGTCAAAAAGAGTGCTTACATCATCGAAACCTTCCTATTTCTTCAAAATGCTCTCAACCAAGTTACTTGATTGTTCCCGGTTAGGCAATTTAAAGCTAAAGTAATATATTACTGTCGATACTAGAAGGCTTATTTAGAATGCAACATAAAGCTCGAAAAATAATTAATGATAACGAGCGACCAGCACTGACAATCGACTTTCATTACAGTTTACAATTCATGTCTACTTAACTCTGGGATTTATCATGCTTTCTTGGATGCGAACAAATAAAAATCCCCTTAAACCATCAGCTAAAATCACTTACTGTAACCATTCCTGATATGCACTATTCTTACTTTGATTCTATTCCGCATAGAAAGAGAGCCTAGTTTTTTGTCTTTTGCTTGCATTTTCTGCAATATTTGCATTAACGATGAACTATTAGTTGATGTCTATAAAACTGATGAACTTTGCCAACTGTTATTTGTGTATTTCTACTCAGATACGACGTATATACGTCGGGCTAACTCTCGCTAATCGGTCCAAAACTTTTCATTTTACTATTCCTACTTATTAGAGTTAAAGCAGCTCAGTATTATTTGAGCCCTCAATTCGAGGACCCATTTTAGTCGTCAGTGAGGTAACTGCGTTGTCATTGGCCGCAAAGCTTCGGGAGATAAGGCAAATACAGAGAGAATGATAATTTCCTACGATTGTAGTTTTCACCGTTCTTCCATACCTCTACATAAGTGGACGTAGCTTCCTCTGTATAACAGGATGCTCTTCTGCTTTGTTTGCCTCATTTTACAGTCAAACCAACGCGTATTAGAATTGCTACAAATCTTTTCGTTAGCCGATAACCTGTGAATTTTCTGCAAGCGTTTTATCCTTTACACAAGGCTCCAGCGGGGCAGTTCATTTGATAACAGAGGGCCTCCTGCCAAGAGCACAAGGCTCAGCAAGCTTGGACTGTAGCCATCCAAAAATTTTAAGATGTTTTTTGAATACTATTAGAAGGTATACTCCTCTTCTGCAGTTTCATATTTTCTCCATTTTGATCATGCAATTAGGCGACCAAGGTGCTAGCTTACAAAGGGTTGTATTTTAATGCAATGCTAGCTTAATTCAAGAAGAAGGTAATCCTACTTATGTGTGACACAAAAGGCAGCATGGATTTGCAAGAATAAAGCAAGAAATTTACAAGTCACATGGTCTGATTACAAAAGTTAATGGGTGAATTCCAAAGTGAGGAGCTTTTTGTCACCAGCCTTGCGACTAAAATTGATGTCTTCTCTCTAAGCTAAAATATCAGAGGCAAAATAGCTGCTGCCATTTAATGACTACAGTATCCATGGGTTGCTTTTAGCCTTGAAGTAAAGAATGTGAGACGCATTACTGGAGTATTCACTTACATCTTGTAGCACTTTTTATGCTCAAGCATATCAAGACACCTTATTATATTTTAATAAAAAAATCTAAGGCCTTAGAATGGATTGGTGGTTTAGAATTATGAACGTTTAAAATAAGTGATTTATTGGCCAAAGCAACTGGTTTACTAAGCTTCAAAGACCCCGAACGCATCATCTTCTTAGTATATTTGCTTTGACCATTGTGTATAGTTCTACAATGCTGAACTTAAAGTGCGGTACTAGTAAAATGTGACGCGCTGGAGTGTAAAGCGCAGCTGCACCATGCAAAGCAATGTTCCCTGAGAAGGACTAAAAATGTAGATTTTGTGGGCTAATGAAGAGGGTGGAGATCGGAGGGAGGCAGAAGGTGCTGCTTTGCACTCACTGCGTTACAATAAGCAAGGTGAAGTAATATGTCATTCCAATTCTCAAGTTCTGTCAATCTTCGGATTTCAAAAAAGGAGGCTGTAAGCCTCCCTATCTGTTATATGAATCGTCTCACTAATTAGCCCAATCCACTAAGTCCTTAGATTCTCAAATTCCTTATAACCAAAGAGCAGAAGAAAAAAAAATGACGAATTCTAATACTAAATTTGATTTAAGCCACAAAGCAGTGAAAAAGGAGATAGTTAAAATATTCATCGAGGATACTAGAATGATTTGAAGGGCATATTATCTTAATATTCAGTACGATGCCCAATGCTACATTGCCGCTGTTCTTAGTAAGTTTCTTTAAAAACCCAACTCACATAGAAGGGAAGAAATTCCATGGTTTAGGGTAAAAAGGAGTTGCTATGAGTTGCCACACCCCGATGTGAGGACATGCTATTTTGATAGGCTTGACTTTGCAAATATTAAGAACTGTCCATCTGGATTCAGTCTGCTCATTGCCAAAAGAATGTAGGAATCATAGCCAGGCCTTGTGAAGGTAAGAAGTACTTATTCAGATCTCAGATAAGGTGCTGAGAAATAATCAGAACTAATGCCGCAATAGGTAGATAACAAGATTTGCAGCCGTCCTTTATTTAATACCAACTACGTATAACAAAATTGAGTTTCGAATTTTCATTGTTACGATTTCCACCACACCAATCTATTCGAATTGGCCGACGCTTAGCTCACACTTGAGCTGAGTGGGTCTACACGGTGAGGTTACGTAGGCATTCTTCTTTTGTTCCACGTCAGTCAAGCACACAGTGGATTTGTGCGGATAAAAGCAATGACGTGATGTGTGACTACAGTGCGGGTGCAGAATAAAACGTGATTACAAGCACCTTATTTTCTAGGATATCCAGTTGAAGCTAGTTCACTTAGATGTGACATGAATCGTCTTCTGGATGGCTTACGAGATATTTTAGCGATTGTTGATTGAGATTGCGTGCTTTCCCCGTTCCCAGCACATTTAAGACACGGAGTAGAAAGTCCCATTCTGAGTAGGTAGTCAATTTTTGGGAAACAGATGCGCAGACACGGCTGACCACTGCAAATATACTAGAGCCGATATTTCCCGCAAATTTTGCAGTTAAATGAAGTAAATCACTTCTTAACAAAGGCGCTTTCACCCTTGGGCTGAACTTAGTTTTGTGCAGATTAAAAGATCATTAGCGCTACCTGTGGAATATTTAGAGATAAATGCTGCGGTAATTTAAAGTAGTTGTGTGGACATTGTCAGCCTCTCTTGCAGGGTGGTTCCACTGGTCTTAGTAGATGTTATGCAATACGACTATATCACTAATCTCAGAAGACTAAATTTATATACAATCCTAAATTTAATGCCTATGCTTCTACCAATCAGATATCATGCCCCCTCTGTTTGCGCTCTGTTATGTAGTTACACAAGCGCACCATTTTAACCATATTGAGAACCTTCAATAATGAGTAGGGCTAGGCTGATTGCATTGTTGCCCTTGTCAGTTGCTTTGGCCCTGACACTGCTAACTCTCGGGTGGAATGTCATTTTGAATGATAAATTTCTAATACTACGTGAGTTTTTGCCCTTTACCACCCCTTTGGAAACCACCAATTTATTCCCCTATCACCATGTAATCGATCAGATGCAGTGGATAACGGAAATCGCGACAAATAAAGTATGTTTTTTTGTACTTTTCCACTTCCCCACCTTTAACGGCTGCCTTAAACGAAACATACTCACATTCCATTATTCGCATTCCAAAATGAGTTACAATTTAAGTGTCTTAAAGTAGAAAACATTAGAAATTATGCAATTGTCCTGCCATTCTCCACAATAAAAATGTCATGCCTGATAGCATTTTAACGGCAAAAATGAGTGCCAAAGTTTAAAGAAATCATTCCCATAATTTTGTTTGATTTCGCAAAATTAAATCAAAATCCACAATATCGTTAGCTAAAAGCCTAATAAAAATCACTGAACCACTCGAAGTAAGCAACGTACACATTCACGTTCTTGCTGGAAATAGGTTGATGTACTTCCGCTTCTGCATACCCCAAAATTACGAAATCAACCGCCGTAGTAAAGAGAAATTACAATTTTCTAGACCGCATGTCTTTGATTCTTACACACTTACTCCAAGGTAGAAATTACGGTACCGTCACAAATTTAAATGTCTCTAACTATTAAAAAAACTTACAGGTCATACGTATCGACACATATATATATTCATGTGTATTTCGCAAAGGCCTTAAATAATGCAAATTACTGTACTAAAGTGAAGGTACGCTTTCCTACGTTAGACCGGTTTTCCATCGATAAAGCCACCAATGATCTACTATGACCGACAGTTTCTCTATCATTCCACCATGTCTGACGGTTGTCGCTACAAATGCATCTTTGTAAACACCACTCAAAATCTCAGCCGAGGCGATGCAACCGTCTTTTCTAAACAGTTTCCTGTTCATGAAAGCATCATTCTCAAAAAACGTGGTGTTCTCGTCGCCTTCGAGACAGGCGAAAGCCCTCTCCACGCCCCCATTCTCCTCCCTGCACACCTGAACCAAGTGAGTGATGCTAATGCAATAGTTTCATGGTGAGTCCTTTGATGTAGTTGCAATCACCTTGTCAATAAGGCTCCATCACAAACGCCTTCAGTATCAGGGTGTTAGAGGACACTATTTACTAGCGGCCAAATGGTTTGTTAGAATAAAGTGATACTGCAGCTAGAGAAGTCTAAAGATGCAAATATTCAGCCACAAAGCAGTGAGTATTTGCTTTCCTGGATCAAGTGCAACTGCAATCCTTGTTCCACTATTTGGCGTTCGAAAAAGAAACCCAAGACCTCACGAACGTGACGCTGGCAGCGGACTTACGTTTTAGTACAAAGGCCTTTGTCAGAGAGAGATAAGCCATTTTTCGGCATCATTTGCGCCTCCCACCCTAAATTCTTTCAACACCCTTACCAGTGGCAAATTCTCCATGCCATTTTCATTATACAAAATGCAATGAACCCTTTGGTGCTAATGGAGAGTTCGTTTTTGATTTAAAATCAGAAAGTCGTTTTCTTGTGGATCGGAACTTGTAACACTTGTGTAATGCACTCAACAACATTCTTGGGTAAATGGGGGCGACCAAAGTTCTACTAGATACATACAGGGGGGTGTGCAGAGTGCTATATTCTCTTCTGAGGAATTTCTCTATTTCCTGCACTTTAGTCACTTTTGAACTTACTTCCGTCGCAAATATTTCCTTTCGACATGTAAATAACTCTCTCTTTCATTGTGCGCAGGTCACAATTTTGTAGGAGGCATTGATGCCTTGACTAATGCGATTATCGATGGCCATTGAAACCGTTTGTTTACGAGCTTCTGTGCTACTATCACAATCAATGATGGATTGGGATAAATGAAGATAAAGCGATTTAGACACAGTCTTAATGTCCTGATCGAGCATTTTATGCAGTTGTCCCACAAGTTTTTGGCACGTCTAATTAGTCAAATTATATAAGAAATCGCAAAATATTTAACACCTGCACCGCTGTATATGGATAAGCCATATACTTTCTACCTAGGAAAGTAGAATGATTAAGGCACAAACTGCTGTGGTGTATTTTATTGGATAGAGAGAACATTTGTGCAGATGACTTGGAGGATAGAAGGAAACACAATTAGGCGCTATGCTCTCCTTGTCGCACTGTTTAAATTACTTATCTTACTTATATATTTTGATTTTGCTCAAGAGTAAAATAGTTAATTTGAATGAAGCAGTGGCATCGGGGTAATTATGTTGCATAATTTGCTTTGGTAATTAAGATCGAGCTAGTCATCACGTACATGGCCAAATCTCCGGTGCCCTATATATACTCCATATTCGTGAGGAATAGGAATCCGAGGTATGGATTCACCGCAGAGGAAGCCGCACTTATGCTGTCCAAGAACTACGTGTATCTGCTGCCCCCTCATCATCGGAGCAGGAGGAAGATGATTGCCTGGGTCGTCTCCAATCACTACGCCAAGAATAACAGAGCTGAGTATGCAAGTGCGATCGCCAAATTCATTCCCGTAAGGCGGTTACTGGTATACCAATTCCCAATCTGGTAAAGCCATAAAAATTAAAGCATACTTTGATACTTTTCAAATTGACATCGCCTTCTACATCATTGGTCATTAAAGGAAGTTCATGGCTTTCGATTTAACCCAGCTTAAGCAATACCACATCTCCTTTGATCCGAAACATGAGAATAAAACACAAAATAAGCCAACGTCCTCTGTTGCATACTACAATGCCAAACTCGATCTGGTACCAATATCCTCGGAGCAAATGACACCTACAGGTGTCATCTATCAGACAGCCCTGTTAAATAATAAAGTCAATTCTTGTGAGTTAATTTTAAGGACTTGGTAATTAACAAAATAGGTATTTCTGGAACTCTTGCATGCTCTCATAAAATGTTCATGTGCTTCCACAGTACCTGTTTCCAAGTCCACACCTTGCTCATAAAACTTGAAGTTTGAGCTAGTTGTGGCGTCACTGTGTTATAAATGTGCGCCCTACCTCAGCACTTTTTTGGTCATAAAGACAATTTAAGTCGAATCAGTGTGTTTTTATGCAAAATATATACGTTGATCTTTCCACCGCTTAAACATTTAAATAATGCGCTGCTTTACTGTTACAGTGCCGAGTCACCAAAACATTTTTATTCCACTTTGTAGGTGGATATATACGGCCGCAAAGGATTGAAATTTCCACCAAATGTCAAAACGTTTCATTTTCTATCGCTAAACTACAAGTTCTACCTCTCTTTTGAGAATTCCAACTGTCGCAATTACATAACGGAAAAGGTCTACTTCAACGCCATGCAGTGCGTAATATTCCCCTTAGCTAGCAACCTTATCAACCTTAAAGTAAAAGATCAGCACGATAAAGTGTGCTCACCTTTTATTTCTCCTGTCAATTTGCGTTAAACGGTAAAAGCATGTTGGGTCCAGATGATGCGTCTGCAAGCTGTACAGAAAAAGCAAACCCATAAAGGTAGCTGGCAGCCAGTATTAAGTATCTGAGAACTGACCACCCTGACATGATCATTAGAGGAAATTGATGCGAGTAGCTTGGCATGCACTGCTGAATGGAGTTCCCGTAATTCGCTGACCCTCAAACTCCTCATCTAAAGTGACTGACGACTTGCCTGCTCTTGCCAAAGCAAACGGCGACTGTGCGTGCACGGGGCCGTGAGAACGCAGGGCGAGGCGTGAGTTTAGTGCATGGGTTGCACCCAGTCATGGACACCACTTGGCATGCCTATGTGTTGTTCCACTCACATTATGGTACATTGGTCCACTTGAACAGAAAAGGAATATTCACATTCCCGATTTCATGTGATTGGCTCACGTGCCTCTCACACACCCCCTATTTGTTTCGGTTAATTTTGGCATTTCACGCACAATTCGTAGCTGGTTCACTTCGGCAACAGTGGATTTCCTGAAGTCTTTAATGTTTCCTACGCACAGTGCTAGAATAAGGGTAATTATATTTTCATTTTGCACTCATTCAACCACTTATTCTGATGAGGTAGTCGTTCATTCATTACACACTTTGGTGTGCAGACACGACATGATTCCCATTGTACTTGGCGCCTTCAAGGCCGACTACGAAAGTGCATTGCCTCCGCACTCGTACATCAATGTGGATGACTACAAGTCGGTTCGTGAATTGACCGACTACTTGCTCCACTTGGATGGAAACGACACCGCCTACGCCGCCTATTTCGCCTGGAAGGAGTATGGGAAATTTCTCGTAAGTGTCTGGCCATTGCCTTTATCAACATTAGTTAGGTGTGCTCGAGTAAGCAAAAACATTTCTTATAAAAAGGTGGCAAATGGTGTGATAAATGGAGAAGTGAGGCATTAGCAAGCAAGATTCAAAACAATGTGTCGAATATGCCTGCACAATGAAATTCTGAATTATTTTTATGCAAGTGCGCTGGCTATAATTCGCTCTAAGTTGTGTGAATCAAAAGAGGCTAGCTACGCCTACCAGCTACGGGTGCGAGGAGAGCATGAGATCCATTGCGTCTCAATTGGGTCAAAATCTCCTTGTATGCAGAAGGCATGGAAGAACTAATAACTAAATTGAAAATGGTGAGCAGGTATTCGCATCCCAAAGATGCTAGTGCTTCGGTTCATTTTGAAATGGGGCATCCATATCGAGCGACTGCAATTAACAACGTTGAAGAAATTTTATAGTGCAAAGAAATTTGAGTTTAACTGTAAAAGAAAGTGCACAGGGCGTTTGCTAATTGATACATGCAACTCTCCCTGCAAAATGATGCGTCAATCATTGCAAAGCAATAAGTCGCGTACTTTAAGCAAATTTAATAATTTCTCAACCTGCCACGTTCGTTTTATGGCTTCATTATTGCTGTTGCGTGCTTTGCAGCAGTGCATAGAGGCGTATTACGTAGACCGAAATTGTTTCCATATACGAAATATGGAAGGTGGGATTGATGCCCAGCAGACACCAAAGATGATTTCTCCAAGTAGTCAATGGAACAAGGGATTTCGCAGTGGATGAATACCTGAGTGAAAACGATTGTAATGAATGGATGATTGATTGAGTCGGAAATGAACGAATGATTGGATGAATGTGCGTTCTTCTCAAAGGACTTTGTTCATTCCTGCACCATAGAGCCCGAACAGATTGGATTGTCGCCTGTGTGGTTTCATGCACAGACTAAACGCAGGGTGTGTGCGCTTACCAAAGCAGAACGCTGCTGAGCTCTTAGATCCCCGGACCCTCTGTTTCGACAGACCCCTTCCTCCTCTCGAATGACATCGTCTGCAGTTGCCCCCTCTCCAAGTCCCATCCATTTGCAAATCCCACCCAAAACTGTGTTTGTAAGCTGCCTTCTATCCAGGCTTCGTTCTACCATTGTAGACGATGTTGGTTTAGGTGCCACTCTGTCAATAAAGGCTCATCGCCATCAAATCTACACCGTGTATTGCCGTTGAGAGCCGAATGTGCCTAGGAAAATAATGGTTTATTAGGATTATAGTCTCGCCAGAAGTTGCACAACGTCGTGCAATCGAGATTTTGGCTTCTATATCGGCTATGTATCATGCTTGACTGATGCTTAGGTCAAGTTTGAGACAGAAGGGTTCAGAAAGTGGGATTAATCAGGTCTTATGTTGCGGTATCACGTCTGGAGGACACACATTTCGATTGGTACATTGATGCTGTAGAATGATGTCGGCAACTGCTGTAGCGCATTTTTGGAAAATTCTTTAGGCGTAGGATTCTATTGATCCACATACTGTAAAAGGTAAATGGAGCTCACTACAAAACAGTCTTAAAATTCCTGTTTGTTTATAATCCGTCATTGCTACTGACAAACATTATTCCTCACCCTTCCTATTCCCTACACAAGTATGAAGTCACGAGCAGAAGTCTTTCTAACACTAGCCACAATCTCCACCTGATACTCTCCTGTTCCATTTGCTTGTGCCATTTCGTTTAGAAGAAAATAAAATAGCGAGATTGACTGCAGTCATGAAAGCGAGCTGGATTTGGCAGATGCCTTAGGATTTCTGTCGAAACTACATCGGTCTTTGGACACGTAATCATCACCACAAACTCTACTAGGCAATGACGTCGTCGTAAATACCACTCATCGTTTTAGAAATTGTTTACAATGCTAGCTTACAGCCTGGTGTTCAGGCACATCTCAATTACATCTCTTGCCATGCGAAGGCATAAAATTGCAAAACAGACGCAACACCAGCAACTCCCTCTCCTGTGCCTCAACTACATTTAGCACAGGACTACGACATCCCAAACGCGCTGCTTGGCTGCAATGTACCGACCTAACGTTGTTCCACACAGCAATTACTGCCCGCATGTCCACCTAAGCATGATGATTACTGATCCAATTATCATAGCTATGGGTTTGCATTAATCCTCTGGCCCATGAATGATAACAGCTTGGGCGCACGCAGACATAAAACAACTGATTTGAGAGCAATGTTTTATCCCTGAGTTTAACCCATTCATAGTTACAAAATAACTGAATGTAACCGTTAGTTGCACTGTTGTGTTTAATTCCTCGGTGATACAACTATCACAACAGTACCGTGATTGAAGGAAATGCCTGGTCTGCATAGCATACCATGTGAGGTGGAAAGTATGCGACAATATGTTTTTCGAAATGCTCCGAGCCATAGCAAGTTCCTAGTTGCAGCAATGCGGAAAGGTCACCAGCATAAACCTAAACATTGTTAACGTTCTTATGAGGCAGTCCTCTTAAGAACGTAATGGGCTTTCTCAACAAATTTTTACAGGGCCAGCAAAGCACAAGGAAATACCTTATTTTGACTCTCAACCCGCGTGAGGCTTCAGTGCTCTCGATTTTTGCTAACAAAGCTGTGGAAGTAATCAGCTTCACAACTGTTTGGTGGGTGAAAACGCATCTCGAAACGCATAACCCGTCTATTATGAAAAAGTTAGGGCGAAGGAATATTCAGTTTTGTTGATCAAATTGCAGACTCGAGAGGTTAACAGAAGGCTAAGTCCATGAGCTGTTCGGATTTTGCACAACCACAGGTTCTAAGTGTTGATTATGGTTAACTGGTAGTATTGAACAACTTTGACGCCTTCTTGAGCGAGGCTTGGTTAACTCTGCAAACTAAAGTCGGGTTTCCTAAGTAAAGGTTGTGAGGCATGTATTTGCTCAGGCGAGCCAAAGAGCATTGTGTAATGCTCGTGTGAGCGTCAATAAGAAGATTCAGACAAAGCACACTTATTTTTAGTCAAATGTTGGGCAAGAAAAGCAGGTGCTTTGATTCCCAGATTTTAAAGCGTAGGGAAATGTCTATGGAATGGTTGCAATGCACGCAATGGTTGATGCAGAGAACGGTAAACTTGATTGGTGGAAATATAGTCAGAGTGTGCTTGATAATTTTGCGATGATATATTGTCATTGAAAGTGGATCCTGGATGAGGTAGCAGACCTTGCCTGTGTGATTTTGGACACAGAATAAGCGTTTATCTGTAGAAAGTACTACTTACTTGTAATAAGAACTGGTTTGGCCATTCAAAAGGGGCCGTTGTAAAACAAGAACATATTCTGTAAATAAGCTAAATACATCACTCATTCGACTAGAAAATGAGCATCTTTGGTCGTTGGCTAATCACGCATCAGCCATCATTATAGACCAGATTGCTATTTACAATAAATAATACATTTGGATGTACTCCCGCCCGATTAAAAAATGACCTTAACTGTTGCTTGTTAGCAATCGCCTCAATCCACAATACCAAGTTCAGCCCAAGGGTGAAAGCGCCTTTGTTAAGAAGTGATTTACTTCATTTAACTGCAAAATTTGCGGGAAATATCGGCTCTAGTATATTTGCAGTGGTCAGCCGTGTCTGCGCATCTGTTTCCCAAAAATTGACTACCTACTCAGAATGGGACTTTCTACTCCGTGTCTTAAATGTGCTGGGAACGGGGAAAGCACGCAATCTCAATCAACAATCGCTAAAATATCTCGTAAGCCATCCAGAAGACGATTCATGTCACATCTAAGTGAACTAGCTTCAACTGGATATCCTAGAAAATAAGGTGCTTGTAATCACGTTTTATTCTGCACCCGCACTGTAGTCACACATCACGTCATTGCTTTTATCCGCACAAATCCACTGTGTGCTTGACTGACGTGGAACAAAAGAAGAATGCCTACGTAACCTCACCGTGTAGACCCACTCAGCTCAAGTGTGAGCTAAGCGTCGGCCAATTCGAATAGATTGGTGTGGTGGAAATCGTAGCAATGAAAATTGGCAGTCGGTGTTCAAAGGAAAAGCTACTCTCAAGCGATGCCACCATTGAGGGGCATTGATTAACGGTCAGTTCACGAATGAAAGGTGTCTATTTACTAAACCTACCATGGGAGGCGAGAAGGAAACAACAACTCACTTTGCTGAGAGCTTCAAGTTATAGCATATTCTTGGTTGCGGTAACGTGAGGGAAAACCAGCACAACTTTAAATATTAATATTTGTGCTTCGAGGCCACATTACCAAGGAGGTATTGTGATATCCTAACAAATTTTAAGGCAACAGCATTGTGCAATACCGAGCTCTAATTTGACTTCCAGCCTGCGTGAGTCCTCATTGCAGCCGAGCTTTGCTGGCAAGGCTATGCAATTAACAGGTATGATTAGGGTGGTTTTGCATGCTGGAGCAGCCAACACATGTATCTTACGTAAGTTGAGCAGAAGAAATGCCAACTTCTGCGAAGCGAATCATAGAATTCTGCAGTTAATAGAGTGGTAAGTCCTCGAGTTGTTCTACACGAGTTGTTGTACATGCTACAGGCGCTATTTACGACCAATCAGTAGTAGTGCACAACGTTAGTGTCGTCTTCACCTAAGTATTGTAATATTCACATGCTGCAGTTGGGAGACGACTCTCTGTTGAACTTGTAAGGCAAGATTTTCCACCGGACGCAGACATGGAGAAGTGCATGACGAAAATGCTGAGCACGACCAGCAGGCTTCGAGAGCATTAGGTTTGAAGCCAAGAGAAATGTCTGTGGAGCGTTTACTGTGCATTCAATGATCGGTGCGTTTGTGTGATTGGTGAAGAGGTGGTTTTAAATTGTCTGGCCTACTGGTGCTGCTTTGGTCCCCTTAAGGGTGGATCATGGGTGGGGTAAGATTTGACCCACATCCCACTTGCGATAGTTGACGCCATCGCATTGCTATCAGATTTGCGCTGCTTGAAAGTGTGCACATTGTAGATGGCTTTGCAAAGAAAAGCTTTGATCACCATCACCTCAAGTAAATTATAGAACGCTTTCGACAGCACCCTGTTTAATTATTCGCAATGCTGCTGTTCCATCGTAAGGACTCCTCCATCACCATGTTACCTACTCAGCGTTGCGACTACCACAGCTCTACTAAGCATAATGAGTGATACGTTGTAAGGTCTGCATTACATACAATGCACATTGTAGATGGATGTGCAAAGAGAAGCTTTGACCCACTGTGCTGGCACCCTCACCTCAAGCAAATTATTGACCGCTTTCAATGACACCCTGTTCAATTAATCGCAATGCTGCTGTTCCATCGTAAGGACTCCTCCATCACTATTTTGCCTACTCAGTGTTGCGACAAGAGAATGAACACTTACAGTCGTTGTCAATTCAACATCTGTCAAGCAAGCACGAGCCAGACTACTGCTTACTACAACTGCCTTATTTGTGTGTATTTATGCCTGATCATATTTTAACCGTTGTTTGTTAGCACTCACCTCAATGCTATCCGTCCACAACGCTCAAAACTACTTCGCAATCTCCTTTACAACTTGATTCTTTGCAAATCCGCACCATCAGCAGCCAAAAATGCAAAATTGCTGATTGCGGCTGCAATAGTTGAAAGGCACTACTTTCGCACGTCTCTTACTTGTGGACAACCCAAATTTAGAAATCACTGAGGAGAGCAAGGCATCTTGTAATCTTGAACAATGAGTAGAATTCGGTTGTTAGGACAATATGGTCGATCGCCCCTCCTATTTTCATAATAACAACGTCACTCCACGTCGCCGCATCATAAGCCATCTGGATATTCTTTGCCTGTCCATGTGTGCACAATGCGAGATATCATTAACTTCTAGTTTGGTGAAGAGGTTTGCTTTCAAGGCGGAAAGAAGGCGTATTAGTTGGATTGCGACTGCCTCAGCGAATGGCTTTGTCAATCATCCAAAATGCACTAAGTTACCTGTGCATGTACGTCGTCAAGCCAACTTGACAATTGGTTTCTCAACCGATTGCATATCTTCGCATCCTTCTACACCCAAACAAGGCTTTCCCCCATCGACGCCGCTGCATGGTGTGCAGCTGCATGGAGTTTACACCTATGCGTAGATGAGTGGCCCATGGACTGTAAAGTGGTGTTGTGTCCGCAATCAGTCTGCGCGTACAAAATAGTGAAGTTGGGATTGGTTCACAGCAAACACCATAGACCGCCTCTAAAAGTATCGCGGTGATGGAGGAGTGGGTGGGTGAATGAGTGACTTGAGTGAGTAAGTCGGCACTGATTGGATGAATGAATGCACCGGAGACGAATGAACGATTGGAGAGGTGAACGGATCTTTCAACGGAGTTTGACAGCAGTTGGCTGTGTAAATGATTGCTGGTTAACGGACACAATCCTTACGAGTCCTACATCAGGTGCTGTCGAAAATATTTGTGTAAGTTCATCGCGAATTTAGCCAACCGTTCGCTCACCCGAACCTCCTGCTTTCCGCAACACGAATGAGTCAAACAGTAAGCAGAAATTGTTGAGTGTGTGCAATATCCAGGATGTTCCGCCACTGGTTGCTGTTTCATTCGCCCTCACCTGGTATGCCATTATGCAACTCAAATGCGGACTTTCGATAAGTACGAACTTGACAAATGCAGCATTCACGCTCGTCCCTCCTGCATTCTCTTCACCCATCACCTCACTCTTGGCGAAGATTAGACTCAGAATCCTTTCTTAATCCCTCATGGTTGTGGCCGCTGTCGACCAGACTAGAAAACGCCTTGCATCAAGATGTTTTATTTGAGGAACTCACCGCCAATCCGTGATGATGAATCGACAAGTTGGGCTGCTTAGCAGAAATGATTAAACATTAGTGCCACGCATGGCATTGAGGTTACAACGGGCGGATTACCGCGAAGACATGCCCCAGACTGTGGTGCAGGAAATGAGGAGAATTTCAAGACAACTCAACAATTAGCGATGGTATAGTGGGCTTTCAACTACCATAGTCTTGAAAACGTGCATTTTGATGCTGATGGTTAGAGGGGTGAGTGGGTGGATGGGTGAGTCTGCGTACTATGTGGGCTTTTTTAGGGCCAGTTGAGACAGATCATGCAATTCGAGTGTCACCACGTGCCTACTTGCCCGCATGCCTGCCTGCATGCATCGCCAATTGTCATGAGCTGGGATCCGCATTTCATTGTGCATGTGTGCGCGCGTGCGTGTGTGATCTGCATCCTGTCAAACTCTCAACTGCACACGCGAAGAGGTGAGGACTCTGGAGGTTGCCTGACCTTCGTTGACAGGACCGAGGCTTGTGGGCAGATGCTGAGGAAGAAATCGACGTAGAGTTAAGGCAGACAGGAAAAGTATTTCATTAAGCAATTCGCGACTGTTGTGCGCAGTACGTGTCACGCGTTGTGAAGGATGTAGCGAAGGTTCCATTCAGGTGCGGTCATATCTGTGCTGTGCAATGAGAATCCCACCCATGCATTCGGAGCAAGCACAATGGGACCGATCTGAGGAACAGTTGTTAACAATCTGTGACACCTACCAGAGGGCTCTTAGGTCACGGGAGTACCCTAGCACAAGTGATGCCAACCGTGCCTTTGTTTAGCAATTTGGCAGAGAGCATATTCTTGGAGTGTATTCTGCAAAGTAACGTAAAACCTTAACTTGCAAGTCGTTTGTTTTGCAATTTGAGATGAGTATAGTGATAATATTCCTGACCGTCTCACGCAAAACTGCTTTTGCTAGTGGAATGTGAAACATGGGCTTCCAAGTGTTGCATTTAGACAGCATTTTGAGGTTTGCAATGTTCGACTGAACTGATTATCAACTGCTGCGCTACCTACTTCACATCGATGCTGCATTTCAGAAACTACAGGTGGAATTCTTACTTCGAATTCAGTCCAATTCCATGATGCTCCCATTGGATGCACTCTTCACTGGCACTACTAATAGCTTTTTAGCATTTTTGTGTACAAATTCCGATAATTTATATCTTACTGTCATGAATTAAGCAAGCCCTCACGTAGGAACATGGATTATAGAAGCCTCCCATAACGCGAGAGTATGTCAACCGATGCAAAAATATCCACAAATGAAAGCACAGGTGAGCAGACCGGTTCTGCAATGCATTGATGCATCCAAGCGCACAAATCCCGCATAACGGCAATTTAAGCAGTGCAAAAGTATGTCCACATCAAACATCAGGAGGATGCAGACCACTTGAATAATACCAACATTCATACCCTCAGAAATCAAGCAGATACTGATCGTTCTAGCGTAAAAAGACACCCACACATAAAATCGCAGAGATGCAGGACGTTTTAATTGCACAAACATGCATCCACATGTAATGACGTGGGTATAAAGGCCATCGCAATAGCGCAGATTTGCACCGACACACGCCTACATGGTAGAGTGACCACCTCAATGATGCCAAATTGAAATTACACATTCAAACGCGAATGCACAGAAGAGGTAGTAATTAGAACCACAGCCGCTCATAAAAATGACAACTATAATACCATCTCTACCTACGCTTCCCAGCGTACATGTATACAATGTTTCAAAAATACAAAGATTGTGATGCACACAAACAAGGGTGTAAGGATAATTTCAATGATGTCCAAATGCATCTGCACCTGAAACACGCTTCGATGAACCAAATCAACATGCATGCACACATGACAACATGTGGATAGAAACCATTGACATAGTACTGAAACGCATTCACGAGTACCGATATGGATACATAGATTTGCCCTTTTTCTGCTCATTCAATTTGAAAAGCTCCACCTGTCACAGCACTGCTGGCGATTCGCGCCAAGCCTCACCACTGGATAGACCATTTCTGGTGAAGTGGACACCTCATCAATGCAGGACACATCGGTGCTGAGTAGTGCAGTAAAAGTGTTCACCATGCCAAGGTGGCGCGAGCACCGCAGGTTCAGTAAATGGCAACGGTTCAGGCATGTGCATCATTGATTTTGTTGGCAATGTTGAGCTTAGTGATGTCTTCCCCTCTATTACGGACCATGCGAGACATCGGGTTAGTCAGACAGATGAGTAACGATCCAATCACACCACGACTGGACTCCACCCCCGAATACTCTCCGCACATGAACTGCCACCCCGGATGCAAAACTGCCATTTGAATGGACGCATAGAAGAAAGAAATCCGAAAGGAGTGCAATTTGCGTTAGGGGGCAGGAGTACTCAGTTCAGAGTATAGGTACTCTCCTGTACATTCTGTCGTCCAGCACTGGTCCCACTTTTCGCAGTGTGAATGCGTACCAATTTCATCCTCATAAGAAGGCATCGATCGTGTTTTACAGGAGACATTTCATCATGCCACATTGTCTCCTTCGCAGACATCACTTTGGCCACATGCATTCACCTTGCTGGCAGCACTTTGCACAGACACTCTAAGGTCACATTTGAAGATGCAGGAGTCAGCAGTACGATTTAACATTTCAGTGGCCTTTATAATCATCCGTATTCCTTCATCTCTTCCCTGAGATCCGCTTCTCATTCCACTGTGCCTTTCTGGTAGTACAAGTGAGGTCGTCCTGTACTCTAGTGACTCCCATTTATACCGTCTCCACCTACAAAGGTAATGCACTTCCTTGTGCTACTCTACACATTGACCTTTCGGTTGAGATTTAGCAAACCACCTTGTCAAGTTCACAATTGAGTGTGGTTACAGCTTTACTACTACAACAGGAGGCAAATTTATTCGCAATGGGAAAGGAGCATCTGTAAACTGGCATCAATTTGAGGCAGGAAATGATTATGTCGAATTGCAGTCCCATTTTAGGGCGCTTCTGTAAACCGCCAGAAGGTCGAATGATTACCACTCGTGACGAGCGCTTCCGCTGTCCTAGAGCCCCCTTCCCACCCGATTTGGTGGGTCTAAACGCTACTGCTATCCACGGTACGACCCATAACTCCATCGTGAAGGGTGATGCGGACATTCGAGGAGGTTGAGGTAGTACATACACCGCGTTATTATCAAGCAGTTCTTCTTTTCACTCCAAAATAATAAGTCCTTACCGCCATTAAGCACCTATCCATCATTGGCAAGTTTACGCCAGTTGTTTTAACAGTGTCTGGACGGTGCTTTTCACCACAAAATTCTTTAATGCGCAATGACAGACAACTACAATATTGACTGTGCATCCGAGTTGATGAGTGCGTGCATGCATGCAACAGTGGTGTTGTATTCAACTTCCTGTCAACAATGACGGCAAATCCACCTTCTCACGCCTACTGACAACTTCAAGCACTGTACAGTACGGTGATGGTGGTGACGCTGTCATCCACCATCTTGACCCCGAATTCGATGCCTATCTCAAAAATCAAGATGCCCAACTAATTCATTTTCGTGCGTAGTCCTACAACGAGCATCAATTGATACCACGAAGGAGACTGGTAAATGGCCTGCTACCAACATTCGTATAACACTCACCGATTGGATGGTTTCTGGCTGCAGCATCCCACCGAATGTGGTTGTCCGAGAGGTGATGCTTGCATCTGCCCCGATGTTTGCATCCCTCCATCTAACACACACGAAACAGCCGGTCTCCTGCGAGGAAGGGAATCGCGCATCGGAGGGCACCCGGAAAAAGCCGTGATGCTTACTCGTGGGACATATGAAGTCAGGCATAAGTCTCTTCACTCCTCGTTCTTATCGGCATACCAACTAGCTCACGTCAGTAGTCAGGCATTAACATCAAGTTGGTTAAAGAAAGTGGTGCAGCTTTCACCATCGAGAGCAATACCTACAAACTCCACTGACTTGAAGACAATGACGGCACAATGAGTTCCAAAGTGTCAACCGCAGCTACCACCACCAGTTTGCCTACTAGGTGATGCACCCTCGACTTTGCTCAATTGCAGCCACCTGTCACACGCAAACCATGAAAAACACATGCATGCCCGTACGTCTCAACTCACAAAGGTATATTTGGATAAGAATAGGCTGCACTGTCAAGAAGGAGAAATGTTAGGATCACATATCACCGCTGAATTACAGGTGGAATGATTGGGCATTGAGTTTGGGAGAGTAAAAGAGGGGACAGATGATGAGAGACCGTTGCCTATCATTGGCTCCGCCTTCAAGTACTCCACAATCCCGATAAGATGCGCTCTACACGGTTCAAAAGATGAAAGAACTGAAGCACAACAGGCCATCTGTCAAGCGGTCTTGGCAAAGAAAACACACCAAAATTTGATCTCATAAAGCATTAAAATAGCGTGCACTTATGGAATACAACAAAAGAAGGCAGTGCAAGCAAAGGCAAGTGGGTAGATATCCACAAACAGAGTTTGGTTAGCAACGAAATCGAGGAATTCCAAGCGACAAACAAATCTGGGTGTCAATGCAGCACGTGTAGATGCACGGATTGTGGTTAGCGTCTTTACACCTGTCACAGCATAGCCATCATTCTGGCCGATTTACTTCTGCCATGAGAAACGGAAATCTGTCATCACACTGTTTAAATGGAGATGATAGCTGCACCAGAACTGAAGTGAAACACCACTTGCAGGTGCCTAGCTGGGAATGAAAGAAATACATATCCCATTTCATTCAATATAAATACATCAATACATCAAAATATACCAACATATGGGTGCACTCCATTTCGCAAGATAAATGCATCAACACACGCATTCTACTTCGGTAATGGACGAATACGTGTAAACATGCCAATATGGGTGTGAAATTCACTCCAATTACACCAAAATACATCCACATATAATATCAGCTGTATGCCCACCAATTTGCCAACACAAAAGTAATCCAAGCAAAAAAGTATAAACATATGCTCCACAAAGCGAAAAAACGAAAAATAAGTGTTCAATTTGCTCCACACGAAGTGCTTCCGCATTATTCGATCTAAGCACAAGCACTACTTTACCTGAAAATGGATTCGCACATGAGAGCATCTGTGCATCCTTCAACTAAACAAGAAAAAGCTATGCACATATATTCCAACATAGGTGTATACAACGTTCCAATAATGTAAAGCGGACTCCTACCTACACCAATATAGGATTATATTCAATCTCATTAGTACGATAGCACGTCCGCACATTGCTAAAATGGTTGCAGCCTCCGTTCCAGTTACACAAATCTCGTCCACACATGTAAACATTAGCAATAGCCTATTCCACCAATAAAAGACACTTCCCTACTTATCAGCACAGGCCTGTACTTCATTTCACATATGCAAAGACAGAACTATACATGCCATAATAAGGCGTGCGCAAATTCCCACTGGAACACAACACATCCTCACAAAAAAACATAGATCTAAACTTCACTTTTCAAATACAAATGTACATTTACACATATATATGCAGGCACATACCCTATTGCACAGGTACAAATTTTCATCCATGGACATAAACACATTCGCATAATCACAACAATAATTTCCAGCTCGCGATGTCCTGTCTCACCTCCGTCTATCTTATTTCTCTTTAGATTATCCAGTCCACGCTAACTGCCTAGTTCCGCCTCCTCTCCATAGTTTTTGCTGTGGGACATTTACGTGGAACACCCCACAACTAACAAACCACACCATGCAACCTTGAAAGCACACGGTCGGAGCACTAAACGGCCCACTTAAACAAACAGAAAATGTAAATGAGATTATCAACGAACGGGAGCAAAATCTGCCCTGTGCACCTCACTCGATAGTGGCTTACAGCCACACATTTCCGCTACAATAAGCAATTGCCGACTTGAAGTGGCTTTTCAGCATTCCGTCGAATATTCAAAATGTATTCTGATCTTCCCAATTCACAACGCCTTCAGCTCATGCCAACAAACCAGTTTCCGAAAACGTTATTTATCAGAAAGGCAATCAGCATGGCTGAAGACTTGGAATGTACTGTCAAAAACATGCGTTATTCCCATGATTCTCCTACATGCCCAAATGTATTTGTGTGTTCTCATTTGAGGTCGTGACTTATTGCGCCTTGGCTGCTGTCCTTACGAGGACAAGTTGCACTGAGCGGCGGGTTGGGTACATACAGGTTAGTGAAGCCCTGAAACACCCTCATGAGTAAGAACTAGTTACCATGCAGCAATTCTGATTGCACGTCCATGTGTACCTGAAGGAGAAAGAAATAAGGCGATGCCACTCAATCTGGTCCTCACTCGCCACATACCCTATCATCCATTCACCCAGCGGATCCAGCACAGACTGCACGCCACGGAATCAGCCGTGTTGGCTTTCATATCAAACTGACTTCGAAGTTTAGTCTTTCGTACTAGACAAAGTAGGAGGTTGTATTGATATGACTGAGCTGCAAATGAGCAAATAGTGCCTGATTTTCCTAGCAGAGAGAAACATGAAAACGTGAAGCAACTCACCCGGCTGTACAATCAACACAATGTGAGTTGATGAGGAAGGCATGGCGCAATTGGGAGGTGAGGTGTCCGGCTGGGCTTATCCAGTAGACGGAACGTACAACCGAGACAGTGCACCTTTCGTGAGAAATCCGCTTCTCACAGTCACAAACAACGACCAAATTCTCCGTTGAAATGAGCACCAGTCAAGGACAGTCAGTGGGTAATTATGGTAGTCGAATCATCCAAAGCAAGCCTACAGTAAGATTTGGCGCGACAAACGACCAGAGTGAATGGTCCTTCAAAAATAATTCATATTCACTATGTTACCCAACACTGTGCTGCTTCTAGAGCCTAAGGAAGGTGCATACCTCCACTGGGAAGGCAATAACTTGCATGCAGTGAAAGTCCTGGATTTTGCCCTCCGTTCTTCGGTTTGCATCATTAATTCATTTGGAAGAACCTTGAAAGCATTCTAGTACCACATGTGTAGCAAAAGTGCAATTCCGAAATAAAGGGGACTTGTGTGATCCGAGAGGGGAAGGTGAACGGAGCTGGTGTAAGCACTGTAAGTAGCCGATTGAAGTGATGTAATGAGAAGATAAGGCACCAATTGACCACAAAGAGCTCAGCTTGAATATGGTCCCAGCCTTCTCCATTAACACGCTTAAAACCTCAATTTTACTAGTGGGAAAAATATTACTCTAGTGAAGTAAGGAATAAGTTGAGCAAGCTTATGCTTTCTTCATTCAACTTTGCCTTTGAAAATGTGCAGCGTTTACTGAACAAGCTCATGTGCACATACGACACTAATATGAGATGAATTACTCCAGCTTACTGGATTCTATTCAAGGACAAATGATACAGTGGCTCAGTTACCACCTAAACTGCATTTGGGACGACATTGATAATGCTGGCAATGAGCAATTGTGGTGACGATAATTAACTGCAGTGTAATACGTTGGACGTTTAACTCTCGGTTTTGACGGAAGGTTTGCTTTGAGTCTTGGCTATTGTACCTTTGCCTGCTAGGTGATAAACCTCGGCGAGGCGGAAGAAGTGCATCTGATACAGATGGGGTATTCGGTGACGACTCTAAACAGAAGAGCTGAAAATGATGTCTGCCTTCGGCAACAACCCCAATCGCGTGTTCTGCTGAAAAGCTACTAGAGACGGATGGGACGCCAGTCATGAACTATTTGGAAGTACTTTGTTATGGAGTTGTCTAATGTACCTTTGTAAAATACCGACAGTATGAGCTTGCGATACCTCCTCCACTCCTCTACTAGCTGGATAGAATCCCGGCCGATATGTGGCTGAGCGGCCCTGAAGTTGGCACCAAGTGGCAAGGTGGAACAGACGCAAAAAGCCACCCCACTGACCCGTGTTCAATCCCATCCTCCCCTTCATAGTTCTGCTTTTGGGCCAGTGTTCCTACCTCTAGTTGTGGACGCGCCTGATGCCAAGCGCAATGCCCAGTCCCCAAACCCGGTTTTTAGACCGGACGAAGCTGCAGATCCAGCTGAATTGCCGAGGGGACTCAGTGACACTGCCGTCATGTATCTCCTCAAATGCATTCATGCCAATTTGATAACTGACATGTTTGCCTCGAGGGCATGTTCTTTCAGCACTGAGTAGGCTGCGATGGCTGACACTGCAGACTGACCTAGGGAAGTGCGGAAGACGGTGCTCAAAGGAGGAGATGGGCTGTGCAGTGCTTCGACTGATTGCTTAACTCGCAGTTTCGGTAAAGGCGCAATTAGTGACTTAGTCATTGCACCTCGCCGGATGAACTGACCTCTGGGCCATGCTAGTAGCAACAAGCCTCACAGTATGTTGAATGCATATACGATGGCTGAGTATTGTGCCTCCTTTCGGCTTTAAGGAAGGTAGCTGTAGCATCCGCAGTCTTTCAGAGGGGCTGAGAGGCTACAAGCATGATCTGGAGGTCATGTCACCGAGTGGAAGCGCAATGGTTGAGCCTCAAGTGCCAAATGGAATGCCGAATTAAACAAGCAGCCAAAGCATTACACGACAGCTTCAGGAGTGTATTCCTACTCAAGTTTAATCCGGTCACTAGTAAGGCGGGTCGTGGCGACTGCCGGAGTTGACAGTGATTAAAAAGAGGAAATCGTCTTTTGTGTTGCAGTGTGTTTGAGTTGCTACCTCTCTGCAAGAGTTCTAGCAGTATTTGCAACTACCTGGCACAATCCTCCCTTGATTTGTTTAGAGGTGCGTGTGAGGAAGTCATTAATGTGTAGTATAAACATTAGGTTGTGGGACAAATCACGTCCTTAGATTAGCAGAGACTAGGTAAATTGATTGGAAGCATTACCGACAAGATGACCTGCAAAACATCCAAATTACTCTGTGCAGAGCGCCACACTTGAAGCCAGTACTGAGACTATTCATTTTGCTATGCCATGGTGGAGCAGTTGTGTGATCGGTCCTCTGGACATGCAGAGACTACGCCGTACTTAGTGTATTCTGCAGCAGTAGTAGTGGTAGTTTTTACTTAGTATATCCTGCAGTAGTTTTTACACAATGAGTCTTCCTGGAAATGCTTAGGGAGCTCCTAAACTTACTGTCTCAACAATTCACCGCCTACTTAACACTGCGAAAGCTACCTCCCTTCAATACTGCTGCGTTTTAGCTTCGTCGTACCCCCAAAACCAGGGCAGTGAGGACGATTTTTCCCCTCTCTTTTAATTAAACTGTTAATTCAGTCGAATACGTCTGAGATACTCAAAACGCGGAATTCATGAAGGGATAACTGGCGGTGCTTACATCGTAGTTTGATAAATCTTCTTTGGGTTTTGAGATGCAAGGCGATCCTGATTAAGATTTCAACAAAGTGCACATTCCTAGGCACTTGACAAAATTGACGAGCCGTTCGACCGCATCGTTTTCTCGCAAACCACTAAAAGCGTACCACTTTGAAATTTTAGCATAAACCATTAAAGTCGGAATCAGTGTGCGAAGAAACGTGTGGTATTTTATTATAGTATTGAAGAAAAAAATGATCAATTTGGGAAAATCTAATGCAGTCGGTGCTTTCGAAAATGGTAATGCAGTATTGAGTAATGCAGGCATTCCTACTTCCTCCATAATTACGGTTTCCATTATATGGCACTGTTTTCAATATTAAGGAGACCCGTTTTCAAGATGCTGTAAAAACATCAACAATTTTTCCAAAGCAATTTTAAGCACAGTCAGTATTTTTCTGAGGAATCATACTAAGTTGACAATTTTCACAAATTCACCCAATAGTCTGTTTGACACAAGTGGCATAAACGGCTCGTGATTAAGTAATTTTCCAGTAAATAAAACGATTTTGACTATCTGGTAGCAAGATCTTACAACCCACAGCATCTCAAGGCTAAAATGGGATGTTTCTTAATATAAGAGCAGACTGTATTATACAAAGGCAGTAGGGGACTGGATAGACTGAGAGGGCAGGTACTATCTAGTACAGTAACCGCATAAAACGGAACAGGGCAAGGAAGTCATTCGATGAAGTAGCTCTCGAGATGTATGAAGAACACATACTATCAATTTCTGGCTCATTTGAATTGTGTGATAACGATGTGGTGGGTAAATGATAGTCTGTAAATAGCTACCTTATTGAATTAGGCAATCGTTTTGCCGAAATATGACGCACCTATCATGTTCGTGGCCCAGCGCATTTCATGGCTGCAGAAATGCTCCTCACTTTGGATGGTGAAATCAAATAAGATCTTCTACCACCAATATTTCGGTAGTTTAATTGTTGAATGCATAGCGGGATGAGAGACTACCTGATAAACTTACTTATACTTGTATGAGATAGTTCAGTAGCCTCGCCTGTAATCATGGGCTACCTTTGCCCGTGGGAAACTAAACTGCGATAAAGTAGAAGCGCTGTGCACTTTCATTCGAACATGTTAATTCTTGTTTCGGTAAATCAAAACAACCCTAAAATGGGCTGTAGGAGCGACATTTAATTTTTCGCTTGGATGCCCTAATGACAATTCGCCTATTTCCTCCTCATCATACGTTGAATGCCGACACTGTCGAGGCCCGAACCAAGGCGTGGTACTTGCGACTGGTCTAGTGGTGTGAAGGCATCTTGAACCAGAGATATCAACACTAGGCATTGTAATCCAAATCCAGATCGATGGCCCCAGCGGAGGTTTTGTTTGCTTTACTATTTCCCCCTTAAGGGGTCTCTTAAACACTTGAAACACCATGGTTTCGGCTGGAGTTAATGGCGTGCTAAAAGTTGGTCTCCATGGTGTACATACTAACGAAACTACCACCCATCATTTAGAGGAGCCACCGGTGGACTAAGACGCTTTAAGCAGCAGATTCTACCTTTCCTACCAAATAGAGTGGTCCTACAAGCTTTACCAACTAAAAGAAATCACTTCACCATCAGGCACTAAACTGTGCCAGTTTTGTCTTTCACTTCTCACCAACTGATGAGGAGGCAAGGTCAGTTAACACTCTTGCTTCTTAGTGTTTTGGGGTGGAGTTCGCACCCTGTTAGCACCTAGGCATCGCAAAGAATGTAGAACACAGCCTTGTCAAAGCGATGTGGTCGCAGTGCCACATTGAAATGTATTACTGCATGTGACACTACTGAAAGAGGGAACAATAGCAGAACCGCAACAAGGCTAACAAACAAATACACGCATGGTGTACACGTTTACTTTCGATAGTAATATATCGAGTGAATCCAGCAGCTTCTGTTTTGGTAGCTTTCGAGACCAACTTCATACGTGAAGTCGTTGTCAGGCGCCGAGAATGCGTAAACTCGAGGATAGGTGCTGTCCAACCAGGAACAAGGTACACGCATTCCTGTGCAGTCTTGAGGCAAGTGGTGAAATGAGCCTTTATGAAGGTAGGAGTATTTCGGAACACAAACATTGAGGCTGGAATCATAAGTATTTTCAAGAAATCGTATTGGTGTGGTAAGCGTTCGAAACAGAGTGCCCTCGATAGGGCGATATGATGTGACTCCATCGCTGAGAGCCAATAAATGCGGGTCGTTATCCGCCTTTGGATAAATGTCCATGTAACTCATACAAGCACCCATCAGCGTTTTGTAGGGAAGCCAGCCATGACCTACGGGAACCCCGTCTTGAAAGGTCATTGTACCGTTGAACGAACCCCAACTCGTCGGATCCCTCCAGCTTTCATTGCGCCCGCAGGCTATTCCAATCTGCATGCATCCAGTCACTGCTCGGAAGTCAATCATGCGCATCTGATTGGCGGGTTCGGACGCCAATCGGAGAAATATTCGTCGGACATGCGCCCACTTACTAAATGGTACAGCCATATCATAATCACAATCGAAGGGCATTCGTGCATGGTACCTCAAAGATCCGAGGAGGGAGCCATAGGTCATAACTAATGGGACACTTTCATTTCGGAATGCATCGCGAATTAGTCGAAGAGTTGCTGCAATGGCTTTCCGGGCGGAATCTGAGATGGCAATTGCTTCAAAGCATTGTTGAACTTTGTGAATGATTTGTGAGGAATTTGATTTTTCTGTCACATTGTTTTGGTGGCACCAATTCATTGGAGCATTCAGCCGTTCTGACTTGTGCAGTGTCCTCAAGAAAAATACAACTTCGTTGTTTTGATAAATCACATCAACATTGTTGTCAGAAGAAGTGGTGGAGGTTTCCTTTGCTAGCCTCCTAACTTGCTTCATCACTTCGTTATCGGTCGGGTTCTTTGAAAATCTTGGGTGGAGAGCCAAGCTCCATGAGGTACTTCGCGAACGCCGGTAACAATTATGAAAGAGGCAAAGAAATATGTAAACTCCGATTAGAAAGCACACTTCCCAAAATCCTCGCATCTTGCTTTAGTGAGGTGTTACCAGATTGGCACAGTAGCGCAGCTGCAATCAGCTAAGTGAAAGTAGCAGTGCTCTCCACACGCCTCCACGGCGATCGGTAGGCATAATGTACTTTTCATTGGTGAATTTCCCCTATCAAATCACGATCTGCTCATCAAATGCGCCAAAAGTAGCAACACATCTACTCCCATGCTTTTCTGCACTGCCTCCTCCATCGCTTCCTAGTTCTGCTGCAGTTTGATCCATTCGGATGATGTGGAACAGTCTCTGCACTTAATCTGCTGATCGTTTCAGACTCGAGCTTTGTTGTTCCATCCTTCAAGGTTGTCTTTAGGCCTGCATTTTTATTGCCCACAAAGGAGCCACGTTATTGCAAAACAAATGCGACTGTTAGGAAATTAGAAATGCCAAATGCCGTTCTAGTAAGCCCGTCAGTTGCGGAGACTACTCAGGAGAAGGTGGAAATCTTCCCTAGTGGATGGTAGAATAAATCGACTGGTCACGGTGTAGATGAACACTTTATACTGCCAAATGTGTGCAACGAGTACATCAGGGCAATTGGTCTTTTTCAATGACGAGTGTCTTTGAAAGTCATGACGGAACTTTGAGAAAACAGTGCAATGGTGATCTGAAATGCTGAGACTGTGAAAAATTGACGGCAGTCTATCAAATGTGCATTAAAGGCGTGTTTTGTGTCTATAAGTTGTGGCTATGAAGAAGGTTTCATGCACAACAAGATATAAGCGCTCTATCACAAAAGTTATTGAAACTTATGACATTGCACTGTAAGGCTTCGATGCTTTGTCTCGGCTGCGTACTTGACTACGTGGGTGCTTCAGTATCTTCAGGTTGTTGCAATTCCGTCCTGCTGCGTGGACTTCGGGCTATGGTACTACACCCCCAACTCTTCCGTACACTGGCAATGCATATTCTACCATGTAACTTTGGCATATTGTGGCTTTTGGAGGCCTCAAACGCGAGAGCACGACAATTATTTTAGTTTCATTGAGATACATGTGAAGCATTCCAACGACTGGCAAATTTCTAAGCCTTAATAGCAACATTTGGAAGAAAAAGCGGTTAAGACAAAGGATGGTGAAACAGCAAGGAGCAGCTGTTTAGGGACACTTATTGGCGAAGAGATGACAAACTACATCTCGAACTGCGGCAGAAGCAGAACTTGTACCCTGAATGATATGACAACATGAGGCATGGCTATTTAGCAATACCTGAATAATTTAAATGCTCTCGTTTCGATTTGGTATTCAATATCCATGCTTTGCTAACTTGCTTAACTCTGCATTCAGCTACACAGCCACTCACGTCTCCACAGAAGGCGCTTTCGCTCACTGGCACGGTGTCCGGGCCACTCCAGCGGCCTCGCAACCCTTTTGTACGTTGGAAGCACACTCTGCCATTCTACTGTGGCATCTTGTGACTTCAGGGAAGACTCGGGTGTTACATGCATACACGCATGTATGTACATGTGGTTAGTTAGAACGGATGGACACGATGTTATGCTTATGCAAAAATAGTTGAAAGCATAACCGGGGGAAATGATTTGGGAGTAGCCCTGCCAGTGACGACACCAGAGACGGCATTTTTCACTTGATCTGTCCAAAAGATCTCCTACGTGACGATTATTGCAAATACATCAGCATTCAATCTACAAGTGTTCAAGGCTGAAAAAGAGGAGCGTCCACATCATTCAGAGCATTGTGGGTGCAAGTAGTGCCTAAACAAAACGCATTGGTCAATCGCAGATTTGGTGGCACTAGCGATAAGGCCGTCGTGATTGCAAAGCAATTAACGAAGTAAAAGGGGCATGGGTGGGCAAATTGAGCTCCATTGTTATCGATGTCATGAGAGGCAGCAGATACACCTTCCCCATAGTCCTCCTCAGTACCGTCCCTACTACTAGCATGAATGAGCACTGTGTGTGGCAATCATGGGATAATCATTCATATGCTTACAGATGCAGATCATACTGCCGCCTCGAGCCTGTCCAGCTTGGTGGTTACTGCTGCTTCACCTGGAAAATTGTTGGTCCAAAGGTCTGCTAATCTGTTTCGTGTGGTGACTGGGGGTTTCGTCAGTCCTCGGATTTTGTGAGGCGAAATCGTGCCGGTATTTTGGGAGCTCTAGGGTGAATATCGGTTGAGGGTCTTCATGCTTCAACTTGGTCTCATCTGCTACATCGCGTCTGCGGTTACGCTTTCAGCGAAACGGATTCACTAGTCGTCAGTTCATCTTTAGGTTGCAGGAAACGGAGGGGATTCCTATCCATGCAACACCAATTACTGATCGTATGAGGAAAGCTTGGATTTAGCTTCGTTAGCTGTGTCTGAGAGACTGACTAAGATCTTGCAACTTTTGCAGAATATCCTGTTGTCGCGTCTGTACTCAACAGCTTTTGCTAGGAGCTTAATACCCTGTGAACACTGGAGATTTCGTTGCTCCAATGTGACTTATGGTGTTTACAGTTAAAAAAGAACTGGCATTGCCAAAGCTGGGGACCGATTCTCATGACGTAGATAAAAAGTGAGTGAGTGGTCCCTCGAATGCTTCGTTGAAAGGTTAAAACTTACTAAAATGTCGGCATTTTCATCTTCATTCGCATTGGTATTGGTCATCTTCGACATATTTCACAGTCGCATTTCCCCCTTCATGTGCTCACTGGCCTTCTTTCCAATTTGCCGCGAATTGTATTGCTAGACGTCACTGAGGACGTGCATTTTGTGCCAGTTAATTAGCACTGAGTCCTTAGCCAGTGTCATTAATTATTCTAATTTGTGGATCAAGCCACTGTTAAATCACCACTCGATCACCTCTAACCTGAGACGTCCGCATTGCTGGAAGGGCGTTGTTCGCATGATCGGATGTTCACTAACTAGTCCATGCCAGTCTGTTGGTCACACGGACAACTATCATATTAAGGTGCTTTGTCAAATTGATTTTTAGAGTAATTAACCTTGGCAGCTGGCTTTGCTGTCCACTTCCATCAGCACGTAGCTATGGGAAGCTATACATGGTGTTATTTTGGCTTAGGAATGATTAAGCAGTCATATGTTGCTCTGGTTGCAAAAGTAGAGTCCACTTACGGTGAGCAGCCCCAAAGCACCATTATCACCCCAGCAGACCCCAAGGAGTGATAGGTTCAGTTCCCCCTCACGGAGTCAATGTTAAGTGGTTGCTGGCATTCAAAATGTGGGCAGTTGCATCATGCACGGCCAAGTTGGCACCCCTACTAAGTCGGCACGAGAAGCACAAAGAACTACTGCTATGCAGTGCTACCTGCCCTCTTCAACTACTGCATCTTTAGCACTTTGGTCTACGATGAACAAACTTTGGGTTTTCGCCAGCTTTGTTTGTTAGAAGCGATGCCACTAACTCGATTGGTGCAACAGAAGCATTTTGAAACATGCTGAGTTGTAAAGAAAGCCGAATTCAATTAGTATGATCCACTCATACAAGACCTCGTTCATCTCAAAATTAACTGAGTAGGGTTGTGAGGTCTTGCAAAATAAAGTTTACCGAATTGGGAGGGCATTCGTGAGTTATAGTGTTCACCTGACTTGTTGCCTAAACCGCATGCATTATGCTGGACGGATGAGCTGCAACGAACTACCTTCCCATCCCTTTTGAAGACTGATTGCGCAAGATACAGAAATAGCCGATCTGTGAACTTTCCGCCTCACATGCGTTTTGCTTCAGAGTAAGGAGGAATTTCGTTGATGTCAAACTAGCCCACTCAGCAAAATGCTAAGCCCTGTCAATCTTTTTGTAATTAAACTGGTGGCATGTGCTTAGCACTAAGGAGGATAGCTCTGAAACAGCGTCTGCTGCATTACTTCCTTAATCCACTTCAATTAAGCTGCGAAATAGGTGAAGCTGAATGAGTTATGCAATTTCTTCCCTACCATAACAGAATGGGAAGAAATCCCTTGCGGTTTGTGCCCACCTCGTATTGCGACCTGCGTTACTATTAGATTTACCTACAGAGACATGCAGCTATCCATTCTGTGGGTGGGCGATGCTTCATTCACAGCAGTCCATCCTTAACCGTTTCCCCTCTCAGCAATTGGGGTCTACACGATTTCTGCAATGGCTTGCAGCAGCCAATTAGCCTAAAGTTCTTTTCGCCGATTAAACTCACTTGAGGGAATACTTACTACGAAACTCACTTATAGTCTACTTGCGTTCCGACCCTTTCTCCTCCTACCATCAGTAGTGATTAATAAAGGGGGAAGGCGTGAAGTGCCATGCACTGAATTGCAGTGACTGTACCTGTCTAAGGACCATCATCAGTCGCGCAGCGAAATGTGATCGCGCACTTCTACTCTACAGTGATTCCAATTTCCCGATGCTCTCTGATTGCCCGACGCCAAGGAGAAACAGTGCTCCTTGGCAGTTGACGGCGCAATCTCAATTTCAGGGCAACTCAAGTGCTCTAAGGGTGAAAACTTCCACAAGGCCAAGCGAACATCAAAAGTACGTTCAAATGATCAGCAGCTTATTTTAAGTAAAGCATTGACAAGCTTCCATTCTGTTTTAGTTCAATTTACCCCAATTTTAATCTCTGTGTGGTTTTGGTCACCACTTTTCATGAAAAGTACCATCACTAATTCCTCTTCATGCATCTTCGTCCATGCATGACTGACGCGTTTGCAGTTACTTGACTAAATTTTTCACTCCCACCAAATAGAACTTGCAAAAGATTTTTCCCATGCCACTCCATCATGCAAGGTGAAAAAAACGGAAAGTAGGTAAGTTCCTTGAAAAAGCAGTAAACAGACGCACGTAGGACTGCGTGGGGAAGTTAGTTTCAACCAGGGCAAAGTTGGTGTTGGTTGTGACAAAGTCGCATCCACACGTACCTCCAGAGGTAGGTGCCCAAGTGTATTAACTCAAAAATACTCCTGTACAGGAAATGTTCACACAAACCAAAGTGATGTATAACCCACTTTACTGGTACAAATAACATATCCACATGTGCGTGTATACGGAGGCAAATAATCCATTTCAGCACCGCAAATGCACCACACGTACCAACACGCGTGTTTACACACATTTTCACTGACACAGCACATCCACACACAACATCCCAGGCGCATACTCCTTCTTGCTAACGCTAGTACATACGTACCCACACACACCCGGGTGTATGCTTCATTTACTAACACATGCATGTATTAATAAATATGACCAAACAAATTCTGCTACTACTACACTTGCCGAATTCATGCTGCACTGTTCGGCCCTCATCACCCTCGTTTCTTCCACACTCGTCTCGAGCATCATGATTTGCCTCCGCCATGACGGCTGACTTTGTGATTATGGGGCATGTGAGAGCGAAAGAACATCATCCTAGTGAATTCTAAGTGCTAAAACAATAGGGAGCGCATTAGCTGTATGAGGAGTATTTACCCGAACGTTATCAGTGGATCACATCTCGAGACGCAGCCTGTTGATGCTCCTGGTTTCGATAATACTGTGAGAAATTGAGAATGAATAGAAGCAGTTTATAGTTCACCTATTTCGAAAGGGAAACAGAAGGCGCCTCTTCGTGAAGACCATTTGGAGCCTCAGTGACTATGATCCCACCAGAGCAGGCATAATATGGATGGCTGAGTTACTGATCTCTCCCTTATTTCTAGCCAAATGTGATTACAACGTGATTTAAAACTACAGAGGTGTCTGCATGCATGATTTGTGGGATCCGGCCTTAGCCGAAATTCCTAGTATAATGGTTTTAATCGAACTTCACATAAGGGGCGCTTGCTTTCGTGCGCTTTCTCCTGCAATCTTTTGCGCATTTTGTGATACACACCCAATCAGAGAAGATCTTAGCCAATATGGTGCATGGAAGCCTAATTTTAGCACGTTTTACTCGTAGTTTTAGTGGAGTTTGGTGCATCACCTCTTTTCTGTGCCACCAAAAATGCCATCGTATTGAATGCTGAAATAAGCTCCCATTCAATCGGTATGTTTACCAGTAATTTCTCGCGTAAAATGAGCCAGTCTAAAGCTAACGAGGTCTCACCACATGGAATGCAAAAACCACTCTGCTAAAAAAGTTGAGCACGTAGTTTCTGCGAAAATTTTAATATCTTGAAAGAGTAGAATTATTCCTAGCGAAATATGCATAGACTACTTATGCTGTGAATGAGTGGCATGGTCGAAAACACATTCGCGCATATTAATGGAATTATGTTGTTATTTTTGGTGATTAAATGATTAAAAATGGCAAAACCTGGCTTTATCCCTGAGGCAATCGCATTTTAGAATCAACTAGGAAACAGTCATTCTAAATCGGTGGGACCAGGCAAGCTATGCAAAACCTGGTCATCCTTATTTTGTAAATGATGGTAGCTACGGTTTAATGGATTTTTAAGCTAACTGAAATACATGACAGTTTTCGGAGAAATAAACACATAAATTGTTCTTGAATGAGTAGGGTTTAAAAAGGTTTAGCAATCTATGTAGTCCTGAAGATAGGGTTTACTTAACCGGGCAAGCACGTGAAGGCCGTCTCGGTATCTAGCCCACTATTTGCGCCCTTTTTACCTTACAGGCAATGGGCTATATATTGTGGGAAGTTGAGAGTGCTATGAGTTAACAGCATGACCGCACTGAGAATCATGCACGGATCAGTTCGGTCGGCTAAATGCGGACTTAGCGCACAATCAACTCATTTAGTTCAAAGTTTTCTATTCACGCATTTTATGATTGTCGTAATTATAAGTAGGTTGATGCTATAAATTAAGGTTAAAATAAACGTAGTCTGCAGCAGTTTTTGCAAAATTATGCTAGTAGTTCAGTATGTTGTCTCACTCACTTGTTTCCACTTGAATTGCCATGCAATAAATGAAATAAAAAAGAAAGAATATGTAAGCACAACTCAGACACTTGTAACGAAATTATATAAAGACGTCAGCGCAGATCGCAAGCCATTTTTACGCCGTTAATATAATAAAGTGGTAGGAAATGGCAGGTTGAGCTGTCGTTACTCTGAGTACCGCAGACCATAAGCAAATTTGGTGCGTAGAAAGATTACCTCGTGAGTGTGGTGGTTGAAGAGGTTGCATGATAGGCGCTGCCTCGTCGCATTCCGTAATGAGGTAAGGAAGTGTGCATAAATTAATCAGGGCAGTATGCTAACTATGAACGTTTCCCTTCAGATTGCACCCGGAATGGCCCTAACGAGACATTTATGCCGTAATGCCTTTAGGCCCCAATCTTCCCACTATTCCCTTGTGAATTCGCACTAAGGATTCAAAGATTAATTTTTTTCTCCACCAGTTCCATCGCAGAAATCGCTCATTGTGTAAACCTTTCCTCACCAACGTGTGTAACAGTTTGTGTTAGTCATCATACTACTTAGATCGAAGACATCTTCTTCCTCTTCACCTCAGTTGTTTCGATCACATCGTCTGCATTGGAGGCGGAAGAAATAGCCACCGAACTGAATACAAAGCAACACCTCTGAAAATGTCCCTTGTTCACTCAACTAAATTATATTTTCAACAGAAAAACAGACAACACTTATGTACTTGTTTACATTCTCCTGCCGTATGCGCCCTTCCGGTTGCTTGGTGCATATTACCTTTTGAAGGACTAAATGGTAGAACCACAGCTGAGCTCCACTTCAAATGCAAACATACAAATAATACAGTAGGGTAATGACGAGTGCTTAAGAAGTACTGTAATACGATAGTGGTCTATCCCTCGGCATTACTGAGGAGCCACTTTTTACTTTGAATTCCCGCCCTTGTCTCTCTCTGGGTGGACTGGCCTTTTAGGCCATGCCAATAGCCTAGACATCTTCTCTGTGGTGAATAAATATTCTGCCCGAGTATTTTGTCTTCCGGGCGTCCCGGGGTGCTACAGCGCAGCACATTATTGACAACGCATAATAACGATTCTAGAATTAATAATTGTTTGATTCGAAAAGTTACCTAATTGTCTGTCAAAATAGGTTTTAATCTTGGTGAATTTATTAGGATAGAATGCATTTGGGCGTACCGCAGAATACCACCAAATCTCTTGACTGTGTACTAAGCATTTCTGCTAAGCAACAATATTCTAGGCAAAACTAATTAAATGAAGTGCTTCAGAGCAATAAATCACTCTTTATAACCTCCTATTATGTTACATTATTAATTTGTTTAAGTGCGTGTCCCAGTGCATATTGCTAGCCTATGTGCGCATAAAACGCCTGCCTTTAAAATTGCACCGTAAGTTTTGTTGGCTGTTAATGTCGTTGCAGGTGAACATCTGTCCACAAACATGATGAATAAGAAGTTGAAGGAAAATGTTTTGCATGGATTGGATAAGTGTGGAAGAAACGAGGGTGATGAGGGCCGAACAGTGCAGCATGAATTCGGCAAGTGTAGTAGTAGCAGAATTTGTTTGGTCATATTTATTAATACATGCATGTGTTAGTAAATGAAGCATACACCCGGGTGTGTGTGGGTACGTATGTACTAGCGTTAGCAAGAAGGAGTATGCGCCTGGGATGTTGTGTGTGGATGTGCTGTGTCAGTGAAAATGTGTGTAAACACGCGTGTTGGTACGTGTGGTGCATTTGCGGTGCTGAAATGGATTATTTGCCTCCGTATACATGCACATGTGGATATGTTATTTGTACTAGTAAAGTGGGTTATACATCACTTTGGTTTGTGTGAACGTATTTTGCCTAGGTGAATTGATGTACGTAACTACGTCGGCACGTGTGGAGTGAACACGTTTGTTGTCGTTTGTGGATGTGCTTTCGCGGCAATAAAGACGGGCATCTGCCTATGTTGTTTGGTGTAGCTGGGATTTTGTATGTATGTCTTCGAGTATGTACCCTTGCTTTTATGCGTGGATGTATTCTTGCATTGTTGAAGTTTATTGTGTGCCTCTCTTTTGTGTTCAAATGTGCTTTCGTACTATTTAAATAGAGCGTTGGCCTGTGCAGCCGTTTGTGAATGTTTTTATGCTTCCTATTAGAATGCACAATCACGTTCTTTTGCATTACATTGATTTCAAATTAGTTAAATGAACCGCCTATATTTCTTTTTAACTATTGTTTTGTGTTTGTGGATTTTGGCACAATATGCCGTATATGTGCCTGCACCTTTGTGTTAGTGAAATGGGGTATGTGCCAACGTAGTATACACCAATATTGGTTCGCGTGGATGTTTTGATTGTGAAAGTGTTGTTGATGCCTATTTTGATGTGAATTGGCCCATATGCACCTGATGGTATTTGTGGATGCTTAATGTATCGGATGAATGGAATTTATTCCCATGATTGTACGCGTGGATGTGTCCTTGAATTTGTGAAAGGGCGTAGATTGTCAACGTCGTTGTGTGTGAGTCCTCTTCAAGTGATTTTGCAAACTTTTATTTTACTTTGTATAGGTGGGGTGTTTAGTGCTTATTTGCCGTCCAAATGTACGTCGACCACCTGCTCTCGCGGTTGCATTATGAGCTTTGCTGATTGTTAGAAATTTCCAGGCACATATCTGCCTACGTAATTGATGGAGAAGTTGAAGTGGGACTTTTTGGATGAATCAGATGGTTGTGGAGGAGACAAGGGTGACAAAGAGAGAATAGTGCAGCGTCGCTCAAACAAGCATTGTTTTTTGAAGTGCTCATCTTTGTGCGTATTGTTGCATGGAATTTTGCGATCGTTTGGAACTAGTTAATGTTCTTTTTGATGGAAAATGCTTCTGCTGCTCACATACCCACTTGCCAAAAGCTTAATTCAACAACGTGTTGCCATGTCTGACTACTGTGAATGAATAGTTCACTTTTTGCCACAGGTAGGTATTATGTAACACTGTGAAGTTGCTGTTGTTTCGCCGAGTTTGGGTGGCATGTTGATCACTTGGTGAGTAGCTAGGTGTAGAGGACAGCAGGTCTCCTTTGGCAGCCGTTGTAGTGATGGCGGTGGAATAAGTGTTCGCCATGAAGGAACTCTTTTGAAATGGTTCGAGTCAGTTCTAGAGTGTCAGTTCTAGCAGTTTCCTACCACCTGTCTTTTGCAAGAATTGGATGCGAAAAGGGCACCAATTTTGTGATCAAGAAGGTGTTTAGTAATGTTCTCTATGGGCATTTCTCGCTCTATCAGCTGTGCATTTTTTGTTAGGGGTGATTTTCCCGCTAAATATGTAGGACTTGCCGGTGGAGTGTAAAAGCTTAGTGAATTGTAGGCCTGTTGGTGCTGTCGCTTAAGCGGGAGGCTAGGAGGCGTTGTGGAGAACCCGGTCGCTTTCAAGTCGCAGTTCCAATTGAATACATTCATTTGGATGACCAAAGGCATTGCGTTTAAGAGCGTTAATTGAAGTGCCGTAGGTACTGCTGGGTAGTGATTGGAATAGGAATTGTTGGCACATTTGCCGGGCTAACGACAAAGTGCGTTAGATAGTGGTGGACGAGGATGGGGAGGAAGGGAAGTATGTGGCGTTAGCGCAGGGGTATTCCGCTAGAGCCTTTTGTGCGAATATTTGCGGGATTTGCGTTGGAAGCAGGAAGTTGAGTGCCCTGTCGTGATTGGTTTTGTGTGATCTAATGCTCATGGGAGTGCCGCCAGTTGAGCCCTTCTTGGATGTCAATGTAACTGAAAATTTAAAGGTGTTGCGGGAATTGGTGTAGTGCATGAGTGCAACATAGCGGGAGGCAGCTGGTTGAGTATTTACTGGATGGTTGATCACTTTGAGTGAATTACATTCCTGCTATGGCCAAATGGTATGGTTGGTGGATAATTGCGACCAGTTGCAGGTGTCTGGCAGTGTAAACGTGAGTGGAGGGGATGAGGAGGCTTTGTGACTGATATCATCAGCGAAGGAGGCTCTAGTCACCATGAGTCTTATGAATCCCTGTAGCAGCGAAGCGAGGAGTGGGCATCGCTGTTGGAAGCACTATTGGCTTGATTTTAAGTGCTCGTTCAGTTCATCACATTATCGTGTTGTTGCCTGACATTGGAGGTGGCTATGTGGGGCATTTGTGAAATCGTGTATTTTGTGCCGTAGATGATGCATTGAAGAGGTATCTGATAATGTCTAGTGAAGCTAGGCGTCAGGAGCACTTGTCTCCTCACTTGGTGATGCCAGCATGGCCGAGTCTAGTCAGGTCGGGTGCGATCGGATCAGTCCAGGTCAGAGCGGAGCAGAGCAGGTTGGAGCATAGAAAGGCAAGCTAGTCACTGAATGTGCAGAGCTCACCTGTCTGTGTTCAAGGCTATCGCTACATCCACCAATGGAGAAGGAATTCGCCACAATGTTATGGTCACTTAACGACCTCGAAAGAACATACCACCGTGTTGCTTTGCAATAACGGCACGGATGTGGGGGACGAAGAGGGTCATGCACCTGCTGCCTGTGATCACTTCCTCAAGGAATGGTGAGAGAAATTGTTAAGTAACCCACGGGAGCAGAAATGTACTAATCACCAAATGGGGTGACTAGGTCATTGCTCTATTATGGCCTAAATGAATATGAAAACCAATTTTAATGTTGCAAATCCGCCTAAGCACTTGTTTATTATGTATTAGTCAAAGTTAATCTTAGCAGAAATTTCTGCTACGGCATATTGGCTGCCTTTTTCCATGGTTCTGGATCTACCCTTCCATAAATTAAGCTCACGACTTGGCAGTAGACGAGACCCTCAAGTTAGTCTTATTATATCTACGCATCTGCCAACATTTCAGCCTCTACACTGTTTGCAGATGCAAGATATGGCGGCTTGCGAGTCCTTCACAAAATTGTGCCCCGTCATTCCTAAGTAAACAGCCCAAAGAAGTTAAAATTGCCATGGATCGCGTCCTTCTCTCCTGCCTCAATATGGCATTCGGTTTGTACGTCCTCTCATAACAAATGGTGTGATGCCGGAAACAATGGGCTGTAGCACCTCCTTGGAGTGGCGAACAGCGGTAGGATTCATGTCTATCCATAAGAGGGCTAACGACTTATGCGTGAAGGCACAAAATAATTATTAAAGCGGAGGATGAGTTGTACCCTTTCTCCCCCCAATTTCATTTGTGCAAATGTGTTTAGCAGCAAGAATTTTGTAACTGCGTTGAACATGTTTGCTAAAGTATTTCAGTCAGGTGACAAACGGGAGGAGTTTATCGAACTCTTGGCAGAGGGAAACTCTCTGATCTCCAAGGATGAGACCAACATTTCCCCTACATACAAGCACGACACATTGTAAGCTTTCACTTCTCCTTGTCAAGCAGATTTGAGACTTTCTCAACCAATGCTACTCAGCCTTTTCAATCTAAGGGTCCGCGATCGGGTTGAAGTAGGGAGCAGCAAGCGCATTATGAGGATTTGTCCGTGAAATTGCCAAAAATGCAATCGATACCTTTGCACTGAAAACAAAGAGCAGAAAGCTGTAAAGTTGCTAACTTTCTCCTGGTGTATACACTTGCCCGATTGCTCGGTGCAGAATGTCTGCAAAAGGACAGCATGGCCGAAGCTCAGCAAAACTCGACTTCAAATGCAAACACGCAATGGATTGGGAGGCACGGACGACGACTGCAGGGATGCTGCATACCATCGGCAACATCTTCAGAAGTTCCTGCTAATGATGTTTGCCTATTCGACGACTAAAATTTTCAAACCTATTTAATAACGTGGGCGAAAATTTTTATGAATTTGGAACAGTAGACATATTTGGAATATTCGGCAGGAGACTCAAAATATATTTTGAGAATGGCAATAACAGATGCTGATGCAAGTATTTTGGGTGTAAGTCGCCTTAGACTAAGGCGTGTTGCTGTCAGATGTGAATCTTTTAGATGATATGCCCTATTTATATTTGTGGTTTGTGTAAGTGGGTATGCTTGTGCTTATATATCGCCCAAGTTTATGCCAATCGTTCGCTTTGTGAGTTTCATCGTGAGTTTTGCTAATCGTTTAGGAGTTTTAGGTAAAAATCCGACTGCAAATATGACAGAGACAAAACAAAGATCAGAAAATTGCGTGGTTATTGAGTGGTATTGGTATTGGACAAAATCACACAAAGTATTTATTATTGCAATACTGCTCTTCTGTTTGCTTGTGTGCATGCATGTTTATATTAGTGGAATACGGCGCATACTCAATTATGTATGTGCGAATACATATTTGTGCTTGCGAAGTAGAGTGTGTACCCATGGCTTTATGCGGAGATGCATTTTTGTTCTCGTGAGAAGTGGTATATGCCCATTATGCCTTGTGTGGACCTGTTTTTGCGTGATTGAAGTGGAGTATATGCTTGTGTTGGTAGGTGTAAATGCATTTTTTATCAGTGGTGTGAGATGCGAATTGCATCAGTATTTGTGAACCTGCTTTTTATGATTGGAGTTGATTACATGCAATCTTTGGAATGTGCGGACGGACTTTTGCGCTAGTAAAGTGGAATATAAACCCATATTTTACATGTGTGGACGTGTTTCTGCCTTACTTAAATATTGTGTAGACCTGAATATGTGGATGTACTTTTTTGTATTGAGGTGCATATATTTGCCGTCCTTCTTATGTGTGGATCCAATTTTATGAGTGCACTGGAGTTTGTGCTTATGTTGACTGATGTGGAATTACTTTGTGTAAGGAAAGTGCAGTATATATCAACATTGTTATGTGCGCGATTAGTATTTTTTGTTGGTCAGACGGACCGTATGCTTATATTTTTGTACGTAGACTTATTTTGCACTTGTAAGTTGGTGTCTGCACCACTTTTGTTACGTGTGGACTTATTTTTGTGTTAGCGAAATAAATTTCACACCTGTATTGGCATGTATGTAATGGCATTTCCTATTATCGAAGTGGAGCATAGACCTGTGCTTGCGTATGTGGATGTATTTGTTATTTAAGAAATGAAGTATATCCCTATATTGCTATATTTTGACGCACTTTTATTATGTGATATATATTATATATATATATATGGTTTTCCTTCTTTCTCAGCTAACGACTATGCATATGGCGTTTCGTTTCAGTTTTGGCCTAGCTACCACCTCCAATAAGATATTATGATGACGGGTTCCTGTTTCTCATCGCCAGCACAGGTACGATGGCACCAACTACAACACGTACATTTATGCATGGTGTGGCTATGCCCAAATTTTTTTACCGTTTAGATTTCCTCGCCTTCATTGATGTTCGGTCTCTATTCGTGAGAGCCTACCGTCCCCCTTCTGCCTACAACGCCTCCCTCTTTTGAGACCGCTATTTGAATATACTAGGTTATCAAATTTTGGTGTACTTTCTTTGCCAGAACGACTCGATAAATGGTCTGTTATGGTTCTGTTCTTTCAGCTTTTGAACCTTACGGAGAGCAACCCATCCGGACTGTGAAGTACTTGAAGGCAGGGCTGCTGATGGATAACAGTCTTTCATCCTCTCTCCCTCTCTTACTCTCTCAAATTCAATGCCCAATCATTCCATCTGTAATTTAGCAGTGATATGTGTGATCCAAACTTTTCTTCTTGACAATGCATGGTATTCTTATCCAAATATTCATTTATGAGTTGGGATGTACGCCCATGCATATGTTTTTCATGGCGTGCCTGTGACAGTTTAGCAAATTCTAGGATGGATCACATAATCGCCAAACTGGTGGTAGTAGCTCCAGTTGGCACTTTGAAATTCACTGCGCCGTCATTGAGAGAAGCAAATGTTCATATCTTCAATTCAGTGGAGTTTGTAAGTATTGCTCTCAATGGTAAAAACTACACCATTTTCTTCAACAAAATTGTTATCAATGCTTGACTACTGACGTGAGTTAGTTGCCATGTGGTAAGAATGACGAATGAAGAGTCTTTCATATCCAACTTCATATATTTGACGAGCAAGTATCGAGGCTCCCTCTGAGTGCCCTTAGATGCGCGATTCCCTTCCTCTCAAGAGAGCAGCTATTCCGACTGTGCTAGATAGAGGGATGCAAACATCAGGGCAGATGCAAGCATCACCTCTCTGACAACCACATTTGGCGGTATGCTGCATCCAGAAACCATCCAATAGGTGGGTGTTATGCGAATGCACTGACAACGCAATGTGGTGTGAGATGGAAGCAGATGACACTCCAATGCCTTTTCTTATCCAAGAAGGGGTTGGGGGAGGCAAGTTCTTCCTTTTGGGATGATATCCTTTGTGGTAGCAGACCATTTACTAGGCTCCTTTATGGTATCATTTGATGCTCGTTGTGCGACTACATGCAAAATTGAATTGGCGTGCGAGATGGATGCATGCAAATTATTAAATGACTGTATGTTCTGCAGTGTCAAACACCAAATGCCTCATTGGAAGACGCAATCCACGGTACTGTTATTCATGTGAGAATGTACCACCTGTTGGACATTCCTAAATTAGTCGGAAGGCGAGATGGAACAGTTAGGCGAAGAATGAATGCGGTAGTACCTTTCATGAGAGCATTTTAATTTCAGCCCCTTTTTGCCTTCTTATACTTTGAAATGGTAATGTTAGGAAGGAGTGGATAAAAAGTGGTTGCCAATTTGAAGGGATGGAGCCGTGTTAAACTATTTGTAGGCTTTACTTTTGATTCATTTGCAGAAAATCCACTATCTTTGGAGGTACACGTTCGTTTAAGCAGAACTGGGGTATTTCAGGTGTCACAAAATGACTTGAAGATAATCCACAAAAAAAGGAAGAATGAAATAACCCGCAAGATGAAAAATGGGGCATTTTTTACCTTACGCCTCATATAACGGTGACGTTCGGGAAGAACGCAAAGCAGGATGCTTAGGTGTAAACGGCATCACTGGAGAATTGAAAGCTATCAACAATTCTACTTAAGCGATTCACCCTCGCTAGGACAGTCAGTCAGCCGAACTGCTAATTCATTCGTGCTTGCTGCAATACCTAAGACTTCTTCGGTTTTACACGTTTAGTTAATAATGGAAACAGGACAGACTCTATCAGTAAACAGCCCTGAATAAACATTGTAACAAGGAATTGGAATGCAACAACTACCTTGCATTCTGAAATTCTGCCAAAAGCCATCTTCATTTAGGTCATGGTGAATGGAATTGCTGCATCTTCCTTCCTCATATCAGGGCCTACCAATTTTAATGTGACGAAATACCAAATTACTTCACAATAAGAAAGAAAGATAAATGCTAGCACAAGAAGCAAGTAATATAGCAGCAATGAAGAGCCTAAATATACCCAAATTGGTACTTCAACTTCATGGGGAAATTTGCAAAGTCTGTGAGGAATTTCAAGTTGTGTTTCTTAGTGCTGCTTACGAAAACGACTCCCCTGCATTGATGTTTTTACGAAGTGGTAAACCTTTATAAGTGTCTGTTAAAAAATTCACCCAACCAGAAAATTGCCAAAGTGCTTCTTGTACTGATATCCTCTGTCATTGTGTTCGTCAACACAACCAGCAACGTAGCAGAAGATGTCAGTTCTCTTATGACCACTATAACAGAAGAAGTAATAGAAACCACACAATCAGAAGACGCTGACACAGTCGAATCCGCAAGTGAGATTAATATTTTCAAATGTGAAAATGATGCAAAATAACTAGTCTAGAAGTAGAAGCTGCAACTCCTGAATTCATTGTACTGAACCGAAAGTGGTTGAAGGGACCCAAAACTAACAAGGGACCGAAAAATCAGAATGCCATTAAGAGGTGGTAACTACCTATCCCACCCATGGCCCCTCAACCACCCTATCCGCATATGCACAAGAAACCATTCAACATTAGCAAGGACAAAGTCAGACCAATAAAGAAATCACAACATGGCTCAAAAACAACCATTCTTACAACAGCTTAACCTTCTACATACTAATGTACCCATCCCTCCCACGGCAGCATTCATCAAGTCTTCTCCCCCTCATTCCTCTGTTTCATTTGTTGACCACTCTCATCCTCTCTACGCACTTGCGCTATGCATGATTTGCACCACTTTGTGACCTATTATGTATCAAACACACATTCTTCAATTCTTTTATTCCCACCATCACTTTCTTCTCTTCTTTTGTATACACTTCATTTGCCTTGACGCAGGTCGTAATAAGAGCAAATGCGTAAGCTCTGCTTCAGCGCGCATTTTTGCATGGTATATCAGAGTAAGAATAGATGTGATGATTGAATATTAGGCATGCGCACTTTTCTGTTAGAATTTCCCAAATGCAGTTTCCTTTGCTGTTTGCGTAATTCAAAAGCTTCAATTTATGGATGTTTTTGCAGCCCCAATTGAGTAATTCATTAGTTATGAGGCAATTTACATGCTGAAGGAGGGCTCGTTGTTAGGTTGGCGCACAGAAGCTTGCACAGTCGGTAGTGAAATTGTATGTAAAGTAAGCAAGGTAAGAGTTATTTCCAGCACAGCTAAATTTGCAAATCTTTGATACAGTCCAGTTTTTAAGAATTTCTTCCTTAGGAGTCAATGCATAAGAGAAATTTTTCAGTCACTTTGCAAACGTTGCATTTGGGAGATGCACGTCATAATACCATGCCCGTAGATACGGTTCATTAACGTCTAATTACAAGTAATGGTTGGAAAATTTTATCGTGGTTTGAGTAAATGAATAAGTCAAATTATGTCCAAGCTACTTTGCAGCTATTTTTTTAAACCACCTTCTTAAAAGGTTTGCTGCTGTACCTTTATTACCATCAAAAATATTAAGCAGCAGAAAAGATGAATGCGGCTTATAAAATGCTTTACTGGAGTGACTTCTGGTAGCGCTAAGCGACTGGGCAAATGGGACTGTCCCTGTACTTTATTTTAAAAATGCATAGTTTCCTGCCCGCTCTAAAACATCACCAAGGATAGGTCAAATGTGATGGATATGAGTTAGTTGGATTGTCTTAAAGTTCGGTGATTAATTATTAAATAAAATCAAATCGTGAGTGCCTTTGCAATGCAAAATGAATACAAAAGGCCGAAATTTTTTGCTTTTTCTTAAGTAATGCAGGTTATCAGCCGGAATTTTAGTCATGGGCAAGCCTAATGCGGTATGCATTACGTCCTTCTCTTTTCAAGGTCCTGCTGCACTTTGATTGCGTTTTCATGACCGTTGTTGTCGAAATATGGAAACATTTTGACCGACTCAGCGAATATAGGGTGTGGCGCTCTTCTTACACATATTCATGCAAGTGTATACCCTCATTCAAGTAAAAGCAGGAAATAACGCTATTAAAATATTGGAACGCCTCCTTGATTTGCAGTTTCCTGGAATGGCTATAAACCAGGCATGTAGTGCAAAATAATCACATCCCATCTACAAAATATATGCATTTTTTTCATAAAACCTTAGACGTAAACGAAGGCAGTAATATGCCTTAATTAAAGTTATCTTTATTGCAAATGCAGTTTTTTGGTTACAGTGCTGGTATAATGATGTGGTACAATCCAGCTGCTGATGCAGATAAAGTAGGACGCAATTTGAAATTCGGCGTTTCTACGAGCTAAGAAGTTGTGTGCTTGATTACCAACTGCTGTTTACTTTCTTACTTTATTTCTTGTATTTCTACGCTAAAGCTAGCACTTCGTCCAAAGTATTCTAATGGCATCACGAGTTTTGAGAGCATGAAGCCTATTGAAAGAATGCGTTGGGCTTTGCGAATGTGATTATTCTTTAACTAACCATTGTGCTGGCCGACAAGGCAGTAATTTGGTTTGTTTATTGGCATTCTACAGACAAAGTAAGAGCTCTAACATTAGAGAGCGAAACTCTCTGCTTTGGATATAAATAAGGGAATGTAATTACTCGTTCCTTTAGAGAAATAATGAAGTTTTCAGACTTATATTGACCAAAAAAGAGATATTCCTTCACATCACGATTGACTCCATTTTATTTAAAGGTGCTCATAAATGTGAGCATAAAGGAAGATTCTGACATTTTCTGCACTTTGCCGTGCTCGTGAGCATTTTCAAATGTACGAGATAAGTAATTCAAAGGTTTGGCCATCCACACAGGAATTGGTGCCCGGAAACAACATTCGCGAGCCGTAACCGTTGCTCGTTGATAGAAATGATAGATTGAAGACCGCCTTTCCGATAAATGGACCAAAACAAAGCACCTTTATTTTTTTATACTTTGTTTAAGGACTTTAGCTACAGTCCATATTTCAAATTCACTACTTGATTTAGGTAAAATAAACTATTAGGCAGCGTCCTGAGACTCCCTGTAGACGAAATAAGACGCAGTACTCGGGTAGAATATATATTCAGCGCAGAGACGATATCTGGGCCATTGGCATGGCTCGAAAGGCCAGCCCACCCAGCGAGGTGGGTAGCTTTAAGTCGACTTCAGACACTAACAACTCCGCCTCGCTTAGTAGACTCTGTACGCATTTCCATGTACTCTTTCTCCTTTGAATTTCTAAAATTATACCCAAATAGGTCATCAGTCAAGTAGGCACTAAAATACCGTTGCACATTTTTCATGCGCTAGTTCAGAAATCTCGACTTTAAATATTGTTATTCCCTATAGCAACTTGATTCTTGCTCAAGTAGACATTTAAGCATCTAGCCTTACGGATTGCAGCGGTTTACACTTAATTGTGTCAACATCATTTAGTCCATACGTACTCCAATAGTAAAATTTCTTTCATACTGATATGGCTTCCCGCAGTCCCAGTTGGCCTCTAATGGCCTCAAGCACCCCAATTAGTTGTTCAAAGTGGGGACATCCAGCACGCTAATGTACTCTTACTACAGCTATCCCACGACCGTTGGGTATGTGCAGGCCAACAGCTGCAAATAAACTGACCTCGCACTGGAGTGAAGAAGTTTGTAGGATCTAACTTCCATTTAATTGTTGAAATTAAATGAGAATCAAATTTCAGCCATCATTTTCCTCCCACTCTAGTCAGTATCATCCAATTTGCCAATAACTGCTCCCCAAAATTTAAATCTCTTCCGTTTTGGTGGAATAATTGTGTCAATCCAGTTGCAGCATAGAATTGGAAGAGCACCACCTAACCAAAGCACATTAATAAGGCGTTTTAGTGTGGAAGTTTAGAATGGTGTATGATTTGTAGTCTTTATAGCGATAAATTACCACCAATAACACACAAGTAACTATTGTTCAGTAATGCAACAGAGCCTATTGCTTTACACTAGCGTACTTTATAGTACAATTGTCACTTCTCTTTGCTATGGGAGAAAAACTGGCCTCAAAGTTTACTGCATATGGCGGAATGTTTTGAAAGCAATAAATGTAGGTCACACTGCCAGCAACTGGATGAACATTCTGAGCACTAGGTGAGGTACCCTAACGGCTGTAGCTAAAGCACTTGGTGAATAATGCCACTGTGGCCCTCAAAGTCTTCCTCAGCATCGTAACAAGCCATGGCGGCATGAGGGACACGCAGTACTAACCCACCGAAGGATTGAAAAGCAACTGGTATCACTCAAAAGCCATACCGTAGGGCTGATCTGCAACTTATGCCGACTCAAGGGTCAGCAATATTAAACAGAAGAGCGCAAGACCCAAATTTCTGTGTTTTAATACCGTGTTCCAAATCTATGGCGGGCATAAACTGTCCAAGGTCTGACTATTTGCGGAGTCGTGCCACTTTCCATTCTTTTGGTAGATACATTTACAAATAAGTGGAACAAGCGACGGATCCACTTGAGGAGACGTTAAAGAAATAGATGCAAGGAAATATATCAAATGATTTTTACATTCGCCTAAATTGGAACATTTAATTCTCCTTTCCACATCAACGGCCCATACCTCATTGTCGCTATCCGGCTTTAGACGATGCTGATTTGTTGCATCTGCTTATGGCCTTTGGATAAATATTTTTTACTTTGGGAACTCATCCAAGGTGTTCGATGTCACCTTATAGACTTGTACACCCACGATCTAAAAAGCAGGGCAAGACTTACTGGAGAGAAATAGCTGGTCAAATGAAGGAAACTTCATGGAATGCAAACGCCCATTGGAGAAAATTCGCGGTAAAATTCACATTGGAATCTCTCAGAAAATCGCAACTCAAAGTTTCGTTTGTAAGTAACGTAGATTGCAGAAACACAATGACTACAGTGGCATTGAAGATGTCAATCTGAAAGGGAATACGTGAAGCGGCGACTTAGATGGGATAATTGCTAAGTTGGGGAAGGGAAAACAGAACCTGTTTTATCGCTTTGCTACCACAATGCTCCAGCTTACAAAATTCGTTCTTTTGTACTTGAGAATGAATGATTTGGAGCATGTGGAAAGTTTTTCACCTGCATTTTATTCTGCAATCACCAGGTCAGTTAGAGGGCTATTGATGTTATTAAAACTAGATTTGTTGCTAAAATGCTTTTGCGGTGTAGAAGGCATCTTACACTGTGCATTTTGGGAGGAAGTTTGTATTTTCAAAGGAAGGAATTTTAATTGCGGTCATGCTGCTTTGTTGCATTCAGGAGACCAGATTTTACCATGCTGTAAACGAGGAAAAGGAAGTAAGAAAAATAAAGCTAGACTACTTTTTGAGCCTTGAAATCACTGCCAAGTTGCCCTAGTATTTTCGACTAACAAAACCGCCATGTATGCGTGCTATCTGCATAGTTCGTGGACAGACTTTGTATGGCTTATTAATTGGGAGGTGCACGACGAGCGATCTGTAACATTTCTAACGAAACCCTCACGTCTTGTAGAGGGCTAAACGAAAGACCTGGAGTTACTTGTGACGTCAAACATTGTCGGGCGTTAGACAACATGCAGATTATGCAGTGATCTCTCTTTTGGAAACTTTAATTGTTTGTCTTCTCAGTACAGGGAGAAGCGATAGCCCTCTCTATGAAGAATTGTACAGTAAGTAAAGATAAGAAAATTTCCTTTATGAAATATTCTGTCTTTGCTACCACTGCCAATGTTCCGAGTTCCCCTTTGAAATATGAAGCTTTAAACATGCATCCTCTCTACATGATGAACGTGGTGGTAAAAATTTGCCTGTTTACATGGTCTGCCCGATTAAAATGAGTTTGTTCTCTCATTTGTATTGTTCGCGGTAATGATTCAACTGATCTGGTTACATAACAAACAAGAAGTTGAAGTAGTTACTTATTCTTCCTCTGATTCAACTACCTCAACCTAGCGTTTTCAAACGAGGGTCCAAATCTCTTTTTCACCAAGCCTTATTTCTGTTGTATGGTCTAATCATAGTCGATTAAATTTCACTTGGTGGTCAATGAGAGCGGGGCCTGAGGTGAAACTGAGCGAAGGTTAATATGGGTATTGAGAAACTCCTAAGAAAGCTTAAACTTATCATAATTCTCTTGAAGCCGCTGGGCCATTGGCTTCTTACCGCTGGCATCCTAGTTGGTTCCCTCCGTCATCACTAGCTTATCCTATAAGGAAGAGACGCCGGTGGTTGGGTGAACTGTAAAATGATCAGATCAGTTGCAAAAAATTCCATCCAAATTGGAATGCACCCGAAATTAGGTGGTGATAAACTCTCCGTTAGACCAATGGACAAAAAATAAGCATATGCTAAGGCGCAACTAGTTGTTTTAATTTCCTCATGCGCCCTGATTCTAGCCATTTTTATATCTACCCGGCTCTAAAAGGATAGGTTTTGACACGATGAAGACAATTATGTTGCAATCAAAAAAGTAGATCTCCAGCAAATCTTCCCAAATGCGATTACCATTCCAAAATTTCATAACTTGGCTTTTTATATCCCACTTCTCGAGCAATGATCTTAGCCCATCCAGCCCCTATTTGCAAGCTGTAGAAAAGTAGGTACTTCAAGATCTGCTCCATGCAGTTCGTTATGTTCGGAGCATTGAGGGGAGGTGGAAAAGTCTATTGGTTTGATGGTGAAGTACACCTAAAATATGAACTCTGTTGGATCACTCTTTGCTGTGAAGCACAGCCCCTTTTCTCGTTCATTGATGCACTTTTGCGATTTGTTGTGTGGCGCTTTGCTGCGTGTAATTTCTTTCACCCCAAATAAATGCCCACCTGCCGTTTTCTCAAACTTGTTAAAAGCATACCCTCCATAGGAAAAGTAGGTAGTCCTGGGCCTTGAGCTTACTTACCCATTTTTTCCAACCACTCACGCGTTGGCACGTCATTGTGATCAAGCACATGCCCTCAGTAAATGCGAAGTAGAAGTGGGAGCTCGCCTTAATTAACCTTACATCCTGATTTCCCTGGTGGGGATAGTTTGCTTCTCAATTGGAAGTGAAGTGTCATCTCATAGGCCTGTTGATGTCTTTATTAATGATCAACATTGTTTTGTCTAAGAAATACTCGGAGCATAAAAGCTGGAAGCGATGCCCGGTTGAACTAATTTTAAGTAATTCAACGCTTCCATACAGGAGCTGTAATAGCCAAAAGATAAAATATAAATGCCAATTCTCGCAATCCCATTGCATGAAAAAAGATCAGCATTGTAAATTTGTCTTTTTGGCAGTGCATCTGCAAAACAGAGAAAATGACTTAAATAACTGGGGGGCTATTCATAGCTATGCCTCTGAATGTACGTCTAGCAGGTGCTTTGATCAAGGCAATACCTATTGGGTGATTTGTTGAATGGGGCCATTTATCCCACAAAAAACTTTTAATGGGATTCAAGACATGATCCAGTTTGATTTTCGAAACACTTTCCAATAGAGTAAGTTACTATTGAGGATAGCAAACTCTCTGTTTCCACATGTCTAAGTCCATGGTTGTAAGGTAACTGTTGCTGTATGGGTACAACAGTTGTTCTGCTTGATAGTAATTGAGTTCCATCCGGGGCTGTTTTAAATAGACAGCAGCGGTGCTCTGTGATTTTTTGGGAATTCGAGGTGAGAATCAGCACCACCTAACATGCACGAATCACTCAGCTTAAATGGCATTGGCATTGAGTGCCCTCTATCTCCGCATTCCAAAAGTTAGAAATCCAACCTATCACAGAAGCACTAGGTCTGCGAGTCCTCAATTAAATGGCTGTAACAAACACATTAACAATCATTTCTGCTCATTCAAATTGATCCTGGGCAAGTCTTATTTGCCATTGTCTGCATGGAATCGGAGTCGCTGCGGTTCAGTGGGCAAGGGTTCTAATTCCAAAAGTCGACGAAAACCTGCCAAAATTCACATGTGGAAACAAGGTTGAACCGTTTCCTTTCAAGCAAAATGCTTTCACATAATGGTTTTTAGGGGCATTTGAATGACTCGTGTTTGACTGTATACAAGGGTATACTCATTTCTTCTGGGTCAAGAACTGTTCGTATCGTATGCACACTTCGGCCATTACCATCAACCAAATGCTCATCACATAATCCCAAAGATGTGTTGCCTCTCTCCTCCTCGGGTATGGGACAACGGTGAACAAAGGCATATCTTTCCATCAGTTTTCTACAGTCCATGTATTCGGGGACGACTGGCTTCTCTAGAGCATGGGAATAAGAATGAGATGAGCAATACAATTCCTTTGTTGAATAGTAACTTCGGAGAAAACTAATCGGTCTTCTTGGTGCCGGATACCAGCGTTTGCCGAAGGGTCTGTAGGTAAGAGGAAAGATGTCGCTCATGTTAAATTTATGATATCTTTCATGGAACTCCTGTCCTCTCACAGCATCAATTTCCCTGTAGTAAAAGATGTCAATGAATGGCCAAGCCCAGGGTCTACGGAAAAAAGCATGGCTGCCGATTGTGTTTAGGTCAGTTTTGGCACCTTCTTCCAGTGGCTTAAAAAAGAGCTTGTCTCGATTGTGGTGCCAAAACATTCCAAATTCAGGTTGAAGATTTGTTAGGGCCTCTTGAATTCGTGACCGATGGCGAAGGTGGACACACAAATCAGCATCATCGTCCCAGGGAATAAGGTCATGATGTTGAAGTGAGCCAAGCAGGGACCCAGCACCAAGGAACCACTGATCTTGTAGTTTCAATGAAATCATAACCTGTTCAAACTGACTAATGAGCCTTTCCAAGGTAGCGTATTGGCCAGGACTCATTTTCATGTCGAAAGGTGCCAAGTTCGCTACCATCAGATTGTGGCTAATATTTGGTCGCTTTACATTTGGCCATGGAATGGAGTCTAGATCCAGCAGGTAGTTTGGATTTGACCCTTCTTCTGGTCTTACGATGTAATGGTGGGTCGAAGGTGGGGGCTCAAACACTCGACTAGAGTGCGTAACGCGGCGATAATAAAGGGTGAATAAAAAGAGTAGAACCGCGACTGGGAGGACTATGGCAGCTTTGTAAACATTGCACGGCATCTACAATGAGGAAAGTGTGAACAGTAAATCAGCTTGCTAGTGCCATGGTCTTTATCAGTTTTAAAACTAATGGCCGAGTGAAAACCGCCTTCCTCTGTTTCGTTTTCAGAATAACTTTATGCCCAGTGGATCAGTATATGGCTTGATTCAACTATGTTAGATTCCAGGGTAAGCGTGAAATACCATCAGAAACTAAGGCTTTTCTACCCTGCATTCACCAGGTGACAAGGGCATTCCGTGAGTGCAAAAATCAGCGCATTTTTGCATTTTCATGCATGGAAGTGGTGCATTAACTGATGTATTGTGTATGCTGGATAGAGAATCAGAGCTTCTGCCCCTAACAAAGCCGATACTTTTACCTGGCATTGATTTAACTGCATTCATAATCAAATTTCATGGATACTAGGAAGCAAACTTATCTGCTTTAAAACTGCAAACTACGCTACCTCATAAAACCATTGAATATTAGCAGTGGGATTCAAAGTTAATATGAAGAGTAGAATGTGAGCATTACAGAAATTCACTTAAATTTACCCTGGGTAAGTCTGATATGCTGAATTGGCACGCTAGCTGGTGAATAAAATGTGGAATAATCGAATAACCACCCCGCCTTTATAGATGCTTGAAAGGATACGGTGATGACGATTACGAATAGCAAACTGGATTAGAAAGCACTTCATGCGTTGGCAACCCTCTTAGTCACCGATAAATGCTTTAGAACTACCAACACTGAAATTAGAAACTCCTAGCTGATCCGGAACAGCAGAATTTTAGTCACTTTTAATATTTTGCGTACAAAAGTTTCCTAAAACAGTATAAAAAGGAGAGTCAGAGGATTTGTCAAAATTGTCTGCTAATTCAAACGAAAAATTTGCATTCAGAAACCGAATGGTCTACTGTAAGTGGTGTGTACCTTATCCGTTTGTCCTCTGAGTATAAAAAATAAAGTTTAATTTATGAAGAGGTTACCTTCAAAGTTTCGGTATGTCGTGAAGCAGTCATTAGCACAAAGCGCTTTATGAGATTACCACGAGTGATTGTGTGGTGCACACAATCACGCTTTCTCTTAGGAGTAAATCATGACATCACTACCCCTTTACCAATGCCCCCTGGGCAAATCAATTTGCGTCACTACGGCTGCCTTCAAAAATGCAGTGCCACTCACCTTTAGCCCACGCCGTGGGGTCATGTACTGCTAGAACTTTTTCAATTCACTTAGCAACCACTTAATTTATAGAATGAGCTAAAGCGCATCACTCTTCTCCCACTCAAGAAGCTACGGTAGTCAACTCTTAGCTCTACCACCACTCCTAATAGTGTAGCGGTGTTAGTAGATCTGAAATGCCATGTTCATCATCCAGTAGGCAGTAATTAATTGACAAGCGATGGAGTGAATCTTTTATTTAAGCACACACCAAAATACTCTTCGAAACAAAACCAATCACTAATTCGTAGAGAGAATTCAAATATTAATAATGATCTATTTTCACTGTCAAACCGTCTTAATGTTTGGCTAGTTTGTTCAGCTGGTTTTGATTACCCAGTTACTTACATCTCGAAAGATTGTGCTTCTACTCGGTGACTCGGTCTCCGGACCAAACCACTAGCCGCTCAGTTCTTCTGTACGTTAATAACAGATTTTCTGCCATGCTGCTGTCGCTTCTCACGACTTTAGGGAAACGTGGGGCAGTATGGACGGATGCTGGCACGCAAAGACCGAGGACTTCTGGTGGCCTTGTCTTTAAGGATATTTTTTGAGATAGTTTACCCACTTTAACTTTAAAACTTTGCATTTTGGTGGTTATCAAAACATACTGTCATCGTCGCTGCTAAACATGTTTTATAATGCCGAATTTTTACACAAATGTGGCTTTTTGGATGAAGGCATTAGCATGGTTGAGTAGGAATGGTATTGTTGAGTGCTTGTCTGCTCATGTTTACAGTAAGAATACTGCCACTGCAGGTGCAATGAAACAGATGACATTTGTTTAGACGCTAGTCAACAGATTTTGATTTTTCAATCACATAACTTGCATCAGTGGGATAAAATGTTGGTTTTCTCAGCATTGTATCCTATATGGCGCATTGGCGAAGGAGGTAAAGTCAAAGCAGCAGAGGATTTCGAGTCCTCAGAAATGGGCTAATTAAGCTAGAATTTGCAAAAGTAAAGACAGTTCTTCGGCAAAGTTGGTGAAAAGCCAAAAATGGAAATGGCTACACCTTTTTGATAATTAGTGCACCCTTTTTGATAAATTTTGTTAATCTGTACAATTAAGCAAGGCCACTCATCTCCTTAAAAGTCCTCACATGTTACATCAGCACTTGAATCCCATCTGCTCATAACGCAGACAAGGTCGGACATTCGGACTTGTTTTTTCTTCATATCGCAGTTTATAGCTGGAATATACGTAATTTTGGAGGGCATTAATAGTAGTGTTTAGCAGGTGATGAGTTAAGTAATCAAAAATTTGTGAAGATGACAGGAAAGTGCTTCAAACGCAGCGCATATAATGGAAAAGTGTGCTCTAAGTTGGCAGTAGTCCAGGCTACGTTCTAGTGGCCGACAGGTGAGTTTGAATTTGGAAAATGTCAAAGACGCTGCTCAAAGTGAATAGGGGCTATGTAACCCCTTGAAGGACACCAAAATCCTCGGTCATTGAAATTTCGGTCAGCAACATTAACTTGTAGTACTGCCGGTAGCCTTTCAGCTTATCTGTACGCAGATAATACTCTAGTGTCATCTTTCGTCCTCAGGCTAGTCGTGACGCACTGTTCGTTTACAGTAGTTTTCGCTGGTTTTTCAGCTGAGCCTTCACTCAGTTGTGTCACTTGGTAATAAAAGTTTGCGTTGTGGTTGGTATCAGAGGGTGATTTACAATATTAGGACAACACACTTTGTTTTGAAGATACTTGTCAAAGAACCCGTAGTATTATTTCTAACACTTAAAAGGAAGTAAAAGGGACGCCTAGCAAACTGTGTTTATGGTGCAACAAACTATACATTTTGCAGCTTAGAATACTTCTTTCTCAACCAATTTATCGATAAGTTTAGAACGTGATCTTAGGGAAAAGTATTTAACTCGAACCAAGATTGTACTGTTTTATAAGGATAGCACCCATTTTATTGCGCACGTCTGTAAGATCTTGGCCTCGTAAAGTAGATTGGCAGAATACTGCAGGACTGCCAGATGAAGGCTTCTGATTTGCGAAGTCTGCACAAACTGGTAATGCTCTTTTCAGGTACCAAATACTTGTACCATTTTTGTGATAGTAATTGCCCCTCCGCACAGGTTTTGACCCGACACCCATCCATACATCTACCAATTTACTCACCCCTTTAGAGCCATTCAATATACATTCTATTTTAATTTTGCAATTGAACTGTGGACAAGTCCATCATTTCTTTTCATATATGAGACACATGTAATTCTCTCAATATTTCCTAAATTCATTTGTAGAGTCACTTTTTACTCAGCGTTCCCAATGTTTCTAGAAGTGGAATAACTTTCTTTTTTCAAACATATCTACAAAACTTCCAGTTATAAATCAAAGGAGTCAGGAAAACACTTCCAAGTCCCTCCAAGGTTATCCAATCAGATGCACTCACAACACCGCACATATTCGATAATGCTGAGTTAAGCTTTGAGTGCAATGCATCAGTTGAATTTCATGGCCTTCCGAACCCTTCACACTGACAATGGGAACCAGTATGTGTATCCCAAGGTTTGGAGGCACGATCATGTCCATTTATCTTGGCTACATATCACTCCATGTTTAATTACAGGGAATATGCGTGCTTTGAATAATGCAACAGTATTTTAATGGATTAGCACTGATGGGCGTTTAATCTGCCATTTGACTTCTAAATTCTTGACGGAACGAGAAACGTGCAAATATCGCTAAAATGCTCATTTGCAAGCATTCCACAAGTTATACAGCGGATCGGCTTGGTGGATGCGTCACCACCACTACCGTGCAAATTGTGCTTTTGGTCCGCCGTAGATACTCGCCAACATTCGTGGGCTTGGGCTTCACCCCTCCTTAATGTCGGAAACGTCCTTTGTTTATTAATGCACAAAGCTGCATACATTCACCCAGTCACCGCCGTTGTTAGTCATAATATCAGCTTGATTAATGGACTAGGCCGGACTGGACCAAACTACCTTATGACGCATTAGCGTCGAACATCAGTGCTTGCTATGGGGGAGATAGTACCGTTACGGTAGCGTCGATTCCGCGGGTGTGACCTTAAAGGTACCGATTTTTAAGTCCAAGTGGTTCAAGATACAGGTTTACTGTTGCAACGCATTTTCTACAAAAATCAGATATTCAATCAAGGCATCCTGAAAATAACATGGGTTAAAATACGAATTTCGTAGTCTACATAGCTACGGCGCCTCAACTCTGTGTAAATTTTCAGCAAAAATCCGTCTTTCAAAGGAACTAACCTTAAGGAGAAATACTGCCTACTTTCCTTCTCTTTAATCTCCCAGCTTAATGGTTTTAAACCAACTCCTTATGCGTGATGAAGAATGTGAGTTTTCACGCAATTCTCTTGCAATCTTTTACTCATTTTCTGGTGTGCATTAAGTCAGAGCAGCTTTTGGCCAATGCGCCGCACTGTTATAAAAATCAGACATATATTTTCGGCTGAGATATTTTCGCTCCTTAAAAGAGTTGAAAATCGTATTGTTGAGTGTACATGGATACCCAAGGCTTTGATTTTCCACTACTCAGGTGAAGTTCACCTGTGAGCACGACGGCCCCAAAAGCATTCGCGCAAATCAACCAAATTCTTTTGCATTTTTGGGTGCTGAAATAAATCACAATGACAAAAATCTGGCTTCACGGCTCAAACAATTCTACTTCAAAGTCAAGTTAGCCATTCTAGCATATTTTAAAAGCGTAAGATGAATCAAATGCTAAAGAATGATCCTTCCTAGTTTGAGATGGATGATGCTAAATACCTAGCCAACTTTTATACCGAATAAAAGCATAGCGCTTGGAGAAAAAACAAATCTGCTTAAGCTGATTTCTATTCGGAGTTTACTTCACTAGGGTAGCATGTAAAAGCCCTCTCTGTATCTAGACAACTATTTGCAGCAACGGTAAAACATGAAGTTAGTACTCAAAAGTTTCATAATCTTCGTCATTCGACCTGCGTCCTTCATTCCGTGCAGTCAAAGATCTGTGTGCTTCCGGAAGGCAAAGGCATTATGGGCTAATAGCATAGCTTCACTGAGAATCTTATACTGAGCCGTCTTGTGGGCTCGCCACGACAGCTGGTTCGTCGAGGGATATAGCTCGGGTCATGGTACACACAGTCGGCAATCGTTATTGTTTTAGGTAGACTTGTGTTACAAATTTGATTCATTGCTAATTAGTCAACTGCAAATAAGTTATTAGTGATATTAAGAGCTTAGATTTTGTCTTAATCTCATGTACTACGATATAACCAGAATCTGAAAAGCTAAAACTGCATCACTTGAGTATAAAAAACCTTCGTATCGTTGAATTGTTGCTCTATAAGAGGAATTAAACAGTGTGCTTTTCATTCTGATAAATTTCGTAATGAGTTATAATTTACAGATGTTTGTAAGAACATCATGAACGCCAGGCACTATTTTGCTAAATGATTTTAATAGTCCATTTTGAGGAGGTCAGTCTTAACGTGACAGAAGAAGTTGGTGTCAGGTTGGAAAGGTAAAACTTTAGTGACACCTTCCAACCAACATAAAGGTGATTGGAGAACATTGGTGTCCTGCACCGATACGACCTGCGTGCTTCATCAAGAGCTCCTATTTGACACGAAAACCCTTACGTGTCCCCCCGTCCTGCTCACAATGGACTGTTAAAATCATTTAGCGAAATAGTGTCTGGCTTACCATTGCCGTGTTAATAAGAAAGCGAGGAAGGAATGCTTTATATTTTTTGGAGGCCATCATCTGGTTGATCTTGAAACAGTTGAGTATCCATTGCATACAGTAAAGTGGGAATCTTTTACGTGTTCTTGATTTGTGTGAATAAATGTATGGAAACACTTGGCCGATGGTAGAAAAAAATTAAAATACCTCTCTCCTTATTGCCAAGCCGTTCAGTTAACGTGATGTCAACTAACCTCATTTACGCAATCTGCATAATACACTAGTGTTCTTATTATATTTAAAATCCATGACATTGAATAAATTTATAAGTGGTCAAGGTGAATTTACATTGAATAGCCGATAATGTAGATAGCCATGTTGAAGCCTATTGGATTTGAAACCACTGCAGTCAAGCGGTGTTACAATTGTACAATGAAGGTGAGGAGGGGTTCATCAAACTGTTAGCTCTGTACTGATTTGGGTTAAGTTTAAAAGTGCCGGAGGGACAGGTCTGGGGTCCTCTTCAGTGTGTTACCTGTGACGTTGTGGAGCAACCGTCAAGCAACTTTGTACTAAGTCAGTGCCTTCAGCGAAGGCTGACTGCTTAAACTGCGAAATTCCCTAAACGCCAAAATATTCATAGACTTGAAACATAAATGATTTTTGCTTCTGATTTTAAAATATCCCCGATTATTTAAATAAGGTTGAGTAGGCTCTTAACTTACGGCATTCTATCAAGAAATTATGCGAAAGCAACTAACAGCAATTCAGCTTGAAAAGCAGTAATTTTCTTTGATCCCAAAGACTTGAAGTGACCATAAGTTACTTGTGCTAATCAAATAAAAAACACCATCCAAAATGCGGGGTCACTGAAAAGGATGAAGTAGTGGCATGTAGTCTAAACAACTTGGACAGTATCTTGAATTTTGAGTGCATTCCCGTTTATTTAAAAGAGTTACTTTGATTCTATGAGTAAGTGAATTACTTATCCTGTGAGAAGTTCGTTGGGATTGTATCATCAGCATTAACATTGCATTTGTAGGCCTCAGATCTTTGATAAGGGAGTTTAGAGGCTCTTGTGCCTAACCACAACCAGCTAGCCAGGAAGCAAATACCCGCATAATCTTAATCAGATGACCCTGCAGCTCAAAGCGCTAAAGTAAAAGATTCGATTTTCGTGCATAATTAACAAACCAAACCTTTTTTACACCTATATTTGTTCAGATTTGAACAATGTCGGTACCAATCAGCTTCATCTGCTTTCGTTGGTTTGATTTTAACGACCTTACATATTCCCATGCCAGGATAATTGCTGAATCCCTTACTTTCTTCTCACCTCCTTTAAGTCAACCAACTGCTTCGATAAACTCACGACTTTGTTAAACCAAGGCAATGTTAAACCCATACCCATTAGGCGTGATTAAGCCTTTTTCTGCATTTTAATGTGTACATCACCCTCTCAAGGTCGACTGACTCCCTAGTAGAAGTGCTGTCATTGTAGTCTATTCGGGGGTTGGTTGCACCAAGTGCAATGTGTTTGTGAAGCAGTAGTAAACATGAAGTGGAAGTCAGTAAATTGTGGTTAGGAGTTGATGGCGAATGTATGGAGGAGGTAGACATACATCACGTCTGGTGATGGGAAGGAGGATAAGGAAACCGCGGATAGCATACGGCTGGTATTGGGGAATGAACATCAACTTTTCCTCTCGTCGTAGAGGAAAAAAGCAACATGTGAATAGGTGTGATAGCAGGTAAGTGAAAACGGAGGCGAATCGGATATGTGTGATATCCGGGAGCGTAAGCTTCATGACGGGAGGAAGAATGAAGTGTTGTGCCTATAAAGTGCCTTGCGGTTGCTGCCGATCGGATGGCTTCAGTGGTGCCATCGTACCTGCCAGACAGTCTCATTGACTCTAAGCCAAATTAAGTCCACTTCTGTTGCATGGGATGCATTATGGCGGTAGTACTCTCTAATTTGATGTCGTGAATGGTAAGAGTTAAAAGTTAAATGCAGATGATGAGGCCTGAGTTGTAAGGGAATTAGTGGGAGATGAAAAGTGAATTGGGGAATTGGGAGGGGGCAGGAGGATTAATGAGGAGGCTGAAAGTGGGAGGAGCCAGAAGGAGATTAAAAAGTTGATGAGAAGGCGGGAGTGGAAGAAGAAGAAAGTCCATTGCATTTGTGATGATCTGAGAGGAAGGTAAACTTGAAATTGCTAATATGATAGTGGATTAGTGTGATTGGGGTAAGAAGAGTCAAGATTTTAGATAACTTTAATGATTTTGGACATGGCAAGTGCTTTGAAGTTTGCAGTATAATGTTGTGGAATAAAAGGTCTCTATTTGCAAAGATTGAGCTGTTTAAAGTTTTCAGTGTAATGCTCACCACTTTTGTCCCGGAGTGGATTCGATGGACTCAATTAGTTTAAGGCGCATCCCCATCTGAAATTACAAATATGCAAAGTTACCATGCAAGAGTTGGAACACAACCTAAGAGATCGAAAAGCTTTGAAATAGACATTTGTTGACCAGGGTGTTTCTCCTCTGCTAAATGGAGCATTTATGCAACAGAGGAGGATACGGAAGTGCGAAGGAAGGAATTAAAATGCAAATGTACATTGTACTTGAACGCACTAGATTGGGTGGTCTGCATAAGAGGCTTTGACACTGTGTCCGTGGAAGAGTTTACAGTCCTCCATTGTCCTATCGACTGACTCCCCGAAAGTGCGGAATAGCAGTGAAGAGCGAATCTGCTTCTTAACTGACTGACCGACTACTTGACTAACTGGCATTGCGCCTCTGTCTAGCAAACGCATGATATGAAGTAGGGGTCCAACGGACAACAAAACGGTTTCTCAGTTAAATGAACGACAAAGGATTGGTAGTTCATATTTCTGAGATGCATGACGAGCGGGTTTAAACCTTCATCAAGTCTTCCATATCAGCAGTCGCTAAAGTGATTTCTGGTGGAGGAAATTGACTTGCGACCTTGTGAGTTTAAAAGATTGCAGTAAAAGCTACTGTTCTTCTGCAGTTTTAGGGGTTAAGTTCAAAGACCCAGTCATCACGTATATCAAATCTCAAGAAGATCTTCAGTTTTCTCCAGGGTCCTTTTAAGCATGTTGGATTTGGCGGTTGACCAACGGTTTGACTATTTACAAAACAAATTAATGCAGAAGTGTACAATACGAGGCAAAGAAGGCTTAGCAAATTAATCAAAGCCATCTACGAACTGTAAAATAAACTCTTCCTTTCAGACTAGGCAAAATAACGCTAACGACACGTTTACAGTACTATGTATTTATGCTTTCCACATTCACTTTGTTAATTCCTTGTGAAGATTTAAAAATGATTTAACATCACTGGTATCGCATATTAGGCGCACCCAACGTCTTTGCATCAAAGTGGTAATTTTTCCACATCATCATGTGAGACGGTTCGCGTTGATTATCATCTCCAACAAATGAGAAATGCGCAGCTCATCGGAATACAATAAGAAGACGCTTATCGTACATCCTCTTCAACCGCTACTCCTATGACTTTCCCGCTGAATTTGCATGCAGCCTGCGGCTCCCACTGTAACAGCGGCCCAATCTTTCGCTTGCTACCACTTTGTTGTAGTACTGGGTGTGGATATGACCTGCAATCTACGGTAAACTCTACATGGCTTTACCATAAATGTCTGATTTGTGCCCAAATAATGTATCTTTGAGCTTTTAAATATCACGTTATGATACTTTTGGAAACAGATGGGACTGAACTAATAAACTAAGATATCCAGCTTCCTTTTGCTAAAAATACAGCCGATTGGCTTTATTTTAACCTAAGTTTGTGGCATAAATCAACTTAAAACGATAGCAATTGCGGTGTTTTTTGGGGAAAACTTTGACCCTAATAAGTTGGTTGCAGGGCAAGTACCGCAACAAAGCATCTGTCGCGTGGGCCAATCAGAATGATCTGTGCAAGATTCTCAGTGAGACATTACTATTAACCTACAGCTCTTCCTCATTTCGGCAGCATCTGAGTCTTTGTTTGCAAAAAATGAAGGACGTAGATAGGCGAATGAAGAAAGTTGAGCATTTGAGCTCTCGCTACTTGTTTCGCCGTTGCCACAAATGCCAGAAGAATATTTGCATACTTGCGTAATGAAGTTGTCCCCTTCTTCGTAACTTTATGGATTTCCAAATCTTTTCATACTATGCCCAACACGCAATCAACTTGAACGTGTTTAATTTCTTGAGTATAGGCCGTGGTTTTCAATGGATTTCAAGGTCTTTTAGGTAGTGCATTACAATTTTTATAACCGTGAAAGATCCTTTTATTAAACATTTATTTCGTTTTAGTCATTTTGAATAGTTGTTTTTTTAGTTTGTACTAGGTTGACAGATGATCTTGAAATGGGACTTTTGGGGATTAGGCCAGGCATTAAGCTGATTTGAATTACTTTATCATCCTTTCAATAGTTAAATGTGGCAACAAGTGCAGTTCACTAACTAGTCTTTATTGATAATCTCTTCTTTTGTTTACACCAATTTTTTAACCAAAATCGGTACAGCAGTAAGTGCAAAATCCTTACCAAAGTGCGTATGGTTTATGGAGCCTTAATTTCGTCTTGTACATGTGAAATGCACAGCTCGCGCTAACAGATTTTGACAAGCATAATGCAACCATTTAATGCTAGAAGATGATTTAAATTATTTGGTCCTAACATTCGGCTGATGAAGAATTGAAGTGAATCAGCCTGTTTATGTCATCTCGTTAAATATCCTTCGGTAGATGAGTCTACTCACATTTGCACTTAAGCATTCGTTAACATGGGTGTTGATTAATAGGACGTTGAAGTAAGGTAAAGGTAAAGGTGTTTTTACGAACTAGCTTACATCAAATTAGTTGAATGCAGCTAGTAGGTAGTGTGAAAATGCGTACTAATTCCATTGGGACACCAATAAAGCGTCCCATCTACTCAAGATATGTTAAAACTTAAACTGGATCAAAAAAGTTCTTCAATGCTGTGCACTTCACATCCTGCGAATTACATGATTATCTTTAAGAAGACCAAAACTTCATATTGTATTTAGCCTCGAATAGGGATAAGTTTCTTTCCAATTTTAAAACCGAAGTACTTACGGAAGCAAACGTGCAACAAGGTATCCACACACGTATTAGAATATGGTAAATCGTAAATTAAACTCACTGAAGTCTTAATTTGATCTGGTTTAGATGGGATCTGTCTACAAAAGTCTCAATGGAAAGTCAAACCAGGCGTAGAACTCATTCAAGTAGGACTATACTTTTTGTGGTGGCAATAATCTAAGGGAGACAAAGTAGTGCATACTTTGAAGTAGGCGTAATACCTGGAAGTAATTATGTTCATATGGTTGCCAGATTTGTTATTGGAATGCGAGGAAATAAAAGGTTGAATCTGTAATTCTACCTATTCAAAGCCTATTTCGACAATGATTAGCATCCTTTAATATAAACGTAGATGATTCCAAGTGTCGGTTTAGGTGAAAAAAAAACATAAGCGACACTGTATTGTAAAAGCGGATAGAGGCGCGAGCGTTTAAACTGTTCGGGGTATATTAATTGTGCGCTTATAAATCAGGCATTTGAATTAAGGTAGGAGTTGGAGGGTTTTTTATTATGACATACCAATGCAAAATTGCATCATTTATGGTCAAGACAATTTTCAAATTTGTCAAAGCAAGCCGCAGAACATGGAATATGCATTTTTTACTCCGATTGCACTCATAAATAGTTCAGGACATAAATTATGGGTGGTCTCGGCATTCGGTTTGCCAGCTTCTAATGAAGACGATCAAGCGATAGACATCCATTTGCAGTTATACATTCAAAATTAAATCATTTGATGTTAGCTAGTTCCACCACAGGTATCTCGCATTAGGCACACCCAACTCATGTGCTCTAAAGCAAAAGTCTTTCCGTTTCATCAAATCAAACAGTTCTTGTTAGTAACCTCAAGGGATAAAATGCACTAGAATACAGGATGCTATTCTGATAGATAAATCTTATTACAAATTTTAAACACCGAGCTAAACACATTTTTAGTATACGGCTTCAAAAGTAAAATAATGAGATAAATCTGTGAAATGAACTTGTTTCTTTCTTTTGCATATTTCTCATCCTAATGGGCGCTGTGATGTAATATCGTTCGGGAGTAATAATCGCTGCAGGAGCCACTTGGAACATTTATTCCTCGTTCGGCAGGCAGAATGCGCATCTAGAGCCATTACAGACGCAGCCTACCATTTGTGAGTTTGCATGGTAGACACTAGGAAAATGTTTGTCTCAATGAATTTCAAACGGGTTTGCATTTTGGGCTGCTTTTACATGAAGGACAACTATTGGTATTTTTTGGTATTTTTTGGCCGCCAACAAAGGACTCGAGAGATTAAAAGCTAAATACCGCCACCAGTGCTTCGATGTTAAACGTGATCACAAGTACGCAATCTAATCGCTGTCGTCGATTTCCTTTATTTATACATGTTTTCTGGTAAGGAGCCGCATACAAAATTGCAAATATGCTATCAAACGTATTTCTAATCCCTTTTTAACGTTATTTATAGGCTTTAGTCGACACAAGAAATATCGCAAAATCGTGACCAAAGTATGCATGTGATCCTACATGATTTATTTCTACTCTTCGCCCAGAAGTAATGGGCAGTTAGGGTGGCTACAAGCAATTTCCTTAACATTAATAGAACCCTCTTACAGTTTTAATGCAAGGAAGTTAGTCAAATTGACAAAGGACTTAACTTTATCACTAAAGAAGTTTCTATTTTAAAACCTAGTATATCATTTAGGTAGAAACTTGGAAATAACTATTCAAACGGCTAAGAGGAAATAAATGCTCAAAGGTGAATTTGCCCTAGTCTAAAAGGTGGTGATTGCAATCCAACTCACGTTGGAATCCGGTTGAAAAAAAAACAACATGTTGTGGAGAAATAACTATATTCAAGTTAATTTGAAACGAAAATTAGCATAAAACTTTGTAAACCTATATGGTTCAAAGGCATTTGTCTAAGTTACTAGGCTAGTTTAGCGACTACATTTGATAGCATTGTCAAATTATAAGTTTCGATTTGGTAGGAATGGTGAAAGTCCTTTTGGTATCTTGACTACATAAAGCAAGTACCAAGATTTTCGGGCATTTTTTCCTTCAATGTGTTCATTTGATCCTTACAGACAAATATCACTGCATATGAAACGAGAATGAACAATGATCTGCTAGCATGCCCTAACTGAGAGTCTTATGTATAGCCATCTATTTGGCTCAAGGCGACATGTGACTCAATGGCGCCTCAACACACATGTTTTACGATTACGATGGTTTCAAATAGATATACATTACAAATTTGGAATGATATAACATTAGCCAGCTGCATTTTTGTCAACATATGATGGTAATGGTCCTGTTTGTGTTCATTATCTTATTTTGTTTCAATAAAACAAAATTAAGAACCATTTTTATCTAGTAGGAACAAGACGTTTTGGCACGTCTAATTGATGAACTCTGAAAAGTAACTGATGGTCTCCTACACCACAAGTTTTGTAAGAAAACAATAAATTTTCAATTTCGCTGTTCAGCTTTGTTTCTCTTTGGCTTCAAACAAGCCGCAAAAATCATTTTGAGGTGCGTGGGAAGTTTTGGTTCTATTTTGCAATTTTAAATAATGAAAAATCGCTGGTATATGTGCTAGGTTAACTCGCAATGTCCAATTGCGAAAAATACAAACTAAATGAAAAATAAAAGCTGAAAATGAAGTAGCATAGGTGGTGTGTGAATACTCTAGTATGAACGTTGTTTCCACCACTACTAATATACTTCCTGTGAAAATTTTCAGCACAGTAAAATTATTGCAGCAGTCCATAACCAGTCTGATCAAACGTTGCACATTGTCATGGCAATAATTGGGTGCAACAGTAGGTGTCAAATGGTTCAGTCGGTAGTGCCCTAGTCTACGGAACAAAACCGTTGTATTCCACAGTGTAAAATGCCCTGCAAAATGAATTTACAACTTCCTTTGCACCTCAAACTTATTCTTGCTGTTCATTTAGAAGACCATCTGAATGCGGCTTTTCAAACCTACTACTTACCATAAATATATTTAGACTGTCCTACGTACAGTTTGCTGTAATTTTTGTCCGTTTGACTAGGCCTTTTAGATGAGAAATAGTCAGCTGACGTCAACCTTGCGACTTCAAATCCTGAGGAGGAAGGAAACTTCAGCCCGCAGTTGAAAGAGTATGGAAGCTTTGTATTCATATTTATACATTCATATTCAAATGCGATCGCATTTTCGGAATACGAGGTTGTGACTAACGATGTTTCACATGGCTAGATGTTCAGTGAAGGTAGACCGATATTCTTGAATCGCAACACCATCCTCTGTTTCGCGACATTTGCTACTCGGCTGGTCAGCTTCCACAAAACCCCCCTCCTGGCTATCGTTGGTGTTAACAATGGCTACGGGTAATACTTACACCATTTAAAAGGAGGGGGTTTTCTTGGGAGTACTGTCTCTAGCTTTAATGGAATTATTACGGGGTTAGCAGTACCGACGGTGTTTGCCATCATCCTTGGGTATAGGTATGTGTGAGCGTGTTAGGATGTACAGACCTGTTGAGGTGCTGCGTCTGTAGTAACACATCCTAGTAATGATTTAACCATTCAACCATTTCCATTTAAATAATTGTTTTATTTCCTAAAAAAGGAATTTTCACACGTACAACATCTACCTGAACGCCTTCCTGTTTTGGCAAACCTAGTGACAGATTTTGACAACTTTGCTCCACAGAGAGAGATGGTTCACCTGCACTATGTTTAGCTCACATGTACGGCCACGTATTTCCTGAGTTGTGTCCGCCATAAGTATAGGGAGGGCAAACTACGAGCAGCCAAACTCCAGTCAATTTACAATGCTTTGATTAGTCTGACGAAAGTAATACCGAAGCGGGAAAGGTGATAGCAAATACTATCATATTTCTTTGCAATGAGCAATGCTGGACCCAGACACGTCCTACTCTGCCTGGCAATTCACATCCGCTGAACAGTGGAAAATAAGGTCAGAATGGAACTACAGCTCCAAGCGAAGCATTTGCATTTCGGTGGAGCAGTGACCATGATCTTCGTGATGAGTGGCAAGCAGCAATTTATGATGGAGGCCTGGGTGGTCATGTGATGTTTTCCAATAGCCAACTCCGATTTAGTTGAAATTAATTAGCATTGGTTTTGGGTAGCAACACCTACCTCTGTCCCTCACTCAAACTCTAATGCAATTGTTTCTGCATTTCCATCTCCTCCCCTAACACTTCAGCATCCCCAGTATCCACTTCTTCTTTTCTCCCACCATAAATTGAAAGCCGATGTTTAGCTGAGGAAAAGACCTGGATATAAGTTGCTTTTTAAAGGAATTCAGTTGCATCGAAGTAAGTTTAATGCATGCTTAAGGGCTTTGTGTTGAGGTTTCAGAGTTGCTTGAGTGGTTTCCGTGAAATTTGCGCACCCAATGTTGGGGCTGAATGGGGATGGAAGGAAATTTTCATGTTCACTAATGACTAATATACATTGGGCATGAAGGGTAGAACAAAGCAATGCTGAGCATATCAGATTAGATGATGTCCAATCTGATTGGGGCAGAATAACGCAGAGAAAAGCAAAACATGTAAGCCACTATATTTAAAAGGACGTTGACTGATATGGTATAGGATGCTGGAAGCAAAATCTTTCACAACGTCATGGTCATTTCGAGATTAGTGAAGATGATTTGAGGGATAGCTTGGAAACCATGCCAAGGACAATGTTCTCCTGCTGTTTGCAACATTTACCTGGATGTGGAAGAAAATAAAGAACTCTATGCACTTTCAGTCGGCTGTGATAACATCCCCTGGGAATGATGAGGGAATTAAAGCCAGGTAACAAGGCTGCTGCTCTGTTGCACTTTAAAAGATTACGACACTTCCTTTTACATTTATGACTTCCTTGGTTCATCAAAGCAGCCCTTGATCATTAAACTTTCCCATAAATTAACAAACTATTCAGCCAAATCATCATGCATGCTTAAAAGACATTTGTTTTGTAAAGCGGGGTGGCAAACTAATGCGCAACTGTCGGGTGAAGACCTTGGATCGGGGCTGTGAAAGTAAATTGATAACACTCTTCCTAAGTACCAAACAAATGCAACATGTTGGTGACAGCTGCTACCGATTTTGCACAAGATCAGTAGATGAAGAGCAATTTGATCTTTTTCCCTAAAGATCGATTCAACACCCATTCCATTCCAAGTTATCAACCACGAAAGTACGAGCAAATTCTAGAATTCTTGCTATACGTGGGACAAGATGGATTTCTGCATTATTTTTTGACTTAGGTTTTCAAATCACATCATTTTATTAGGCACTACTTCTCTCTGTAGATGAGGAACAAATCATGATTATTTCAGCTTAACTATAAAACTTCTAGGAAGGTCCAGAAAACTTTACCAAACGCCCCTAAGGTTACCCTAGCCAGATTACATTCATGACATCGACCACTCATTAATGTTGATTCATGCGTTGAGCGTAATGCAAGTTCAGGTTTGGTTGGTCTATACCCAAACAAGTTAATTGTTCAGGCATCTTCTTCGCTCCCCTCAGCGAATTCAAACAACGCTTGTGTGTCTTGTAAGATAACTTTGCAGCGTCGTTGTTGTGTAGGATTTTGATGAGTTTGATGGGTTTAAACGAGCGACTTAATTCAGATGTGCGAATTACATATACAAGCACTCCTTATCACGGACTGCTTTATGTGTGCCATAACATTCCACACTGTACTGTGCAACAAATGTCGTGTCAGAAGAGCTGAACATCTTCACTATGGCATGCAATTTTCCTCCAAATCGCGTTTATTTTTTCCCAATAACCACTAAATTCGGTAAATTTCAGTACAGAAAATGTAATCTGAGGAGCGTGTTGAATACTCTCAGGAACGAGCGAGGTGTTTCGGTTAGCATAAACGATGACGACTTGTCATGGGTGAAAAGAACCGCACCACACAATTTTACACGTGTCTGTTATTAGTTTGTTTCACAAGCCTACCTACTTCTCAAATTCAAACCAATGAGTCAGGGGTGACAGTGGCAAAATCTGCCATGTGATTCTTGGAAGGGATTAAACCAGTTTTGTGCCCTTGGTCATATCGCTTCAAATATCGCTGCACCGAACAGTGTTGCTCACATAAAGCGAAATGAAAATCCATCGCTATGTTGCAATGAGCTTATGAGACTAATAATTTGAACGAGCTACTCGTACTCGCCTAGACTAGCGGATCCTTCGGCGTATATGTAAGAAGCGGTTAAGCACATGGAATTCGTTATCAGGTGGTCCATAGCTTTGACATGTATGAAGTTGAGTGGAGTGGAAACTCCCTGCTTGTGTGTGTTTAAGCGCCTACCTTTCTGCATCATCGTGTGTGACAATTCGTGCCAGTTATCACTGCCAACGAATGAGAACAGAATAAGCCAGCGAGATACAATGAGATGACACTCATCGTGCAACCACTTCAACCAACACACCCATGATGTCACCCACGTTCAATAATCTCTCTATACACGGAATTCCCGTATGGTCTACTGCACCCACTGTATCAACAGCGTAATCATTCACCTACCACCACTTCCTATTAATGATAGGTGTGTAAATAGACTGTTATCTTCATTCACGTTCTGCGTACCGCTAGTATGAGTCTTGATTTATTTTCTGGTATTCTCTCTTTCAAATTCGAAATATTTCTCTGCAATGTAATTGGAAGCAGGTGAGACGAATGCCAGAAACCACAAGGTCAACTTCGCGGATGAGTGAAAGTCAGATGAATAACTCCATTTTAATCCAAGTTTGCGTTACAAATCTGCTTAAAAGAAAAGTTGTCGTGGAATGTGTGTAAAGGAGATCATTGAGCCAACTAAGTTACTTGTAAGTCCAGTGCCTCGACGAATTGGCTGTGGCATTGAGCCAATCAGCGGCTGTAGGTGGGACGCCTATTGGGACATTGCCAACCACTCATCGTGCTTGCTCATTCTGGCAAGACACGCATCTCCGTCTGTAAGGAATGAAGGATGCAGATCGGAGAACAAAGACGCCGGAACCTTTGAGCATGTATCATCCATTCCTTTATTTCCACAAACGGTGAGCTAGAAACTAAAGACGCCCACATAAATGCCTAATGTGGTGAATTCCTTATTTTGACTCTATGGAGTGAGTTTCTGCAACGTCAACAATATGGTGCATTCATCACCCGCGGAGGCCTGCTCGTACCTACTCAACCACCTGTCCTACGACATACTATGGTGATAGAACAATCACTTACTCCCACGACCACAGGGTGAGAGGTCTGTTTAAACAGCGTGAACGCTTTTAAATGAATGGTGGTGTCCGTTCCTCTCACTCCCTCTTCCTCCCCCACTCTCTAAACCTCAATGCCTACCTTAGCCCTAATAGTTTAGAGGCGGTATGAAGTACTTGGTCGGTCGGTGAAATTAGAAAGAAAAGATTCCACCGCTGGTGCATTCCCTGATCGACAGCCTTTGATATCCCAATTCTCTGTTGTACTGTGCATCGAGCGGTGTCGAGTGGATAGAGTCAAGTTACAACTCCCTCTTTACCTGAGGTAATTAAATCACGCATCTGCGGTCTGCCGCATGTATATACAAATCAGGCTGTGTAGCGACTTCTTCTAACGACTTGCTTTAGAGTTGGACGGATCCTCTATGAGGAGGAGAAGATCCTCCCCCAGTGAGTGGGACGCCACACACAGCCCCTTGTTGAACGTGTGATGCCAAATCCTCTCCGTGTCACACCATTTGTTCACAACTCTGTACTTTCCTCTACCGTTCTCTTCCCTGTCCTCCCTTTTTTCCTACTCCCATTATTCTTTTCACTTATCTGCACTCTTCCTCTCTTCTCTACTCTGCACCTTTGTTCAGCTCAGCTTGGCTGTGGGGTAATCCCTTACACACTAGCCGTGTGTAGTGAGTCTAAATTGATAAACATTGCTGTGGAAGGGTTCCCCTGTGCAACTCCGTTCTAGCTGAGAATACCCAGTTTTGGTTTTGAGTGGTCACACTTACCTCCTCCTCCTCATATTTCATGCTCCATGTACCCGATTGCTTCTAGCTCTCACATCCTCTGCCCAACATCCTAATGGCGGTTGATGTGCAACCAAAATAAGTGCATGGTCAGAAAATCACTTCTTGAGTGAATTATGATAATTCGATACATCAGAATACACTTTATGCATTGTCGTCAGCCTTGAGCCGATTTGCAAAAATTGATGAGGTTGTCTGAGGTCCTTCCGCGTAATGTGTGTATGTAATGGGAGTGCTGAAATGGGATAGAGGGGAAGAAATAAGTCCACCAAACTTAGTTCACTTTGGCAAATCCATCAATAGTCACCAGCATAAAAGGCAGGGCAGTGCAACCCAAGGCATGCAAAATCCAAATGAGATCGAATTAAACTAGGGCAAAGCAAAGCAGATTAGTTACTCGGTGTAAGGGGGTTGTCAACTTGCATTCACAGCAGTCATGAGAACAGCTGTTAAAAGCCAGCCTTCTGCGGTTGGTGATGCAGACTTAATGGAGCATGTTCTAGTTTCAACAAATAGGGCGACTATGACTTAGCTGTATTAAAATCGAAGTGAATGTGTCAATTTTTTACAATTGAAGAATACCCCTAATTCGCCAAAATTACACATAGGCAGAAGTTTTGAGCTACATCGTCGCGACCGCTATACTCTAAGGCTACTCACTACGACGATAATTCCCGCCTTGGAAGCACCCAAAATCATCACAGCCCTCCTTTTCTCGTCAACACGCCTATCAGAACATCTAGTCTCATACACTGTTTGTAGGAACGATGTGCAGCAGCTGAAATGCGTTTCATTACGTGGTGTCACAATATTTTCAAGTAAGCAGGTTAAGAGCATTAACATAGCTGTGAATCACGCTCTTCTGGCCCACCTCAACATGGCATTAGGTTTGTGCATTCTGCTATAGAAGTCAGAATGATGTCGGAAATAAAAAAACTGTTGCACTTGCCGCAGTGAGGAAAAGTGGATAGATTCCCGGCCTGCTCTGGACAGAAAAGTTGTAGAATAAAAAAGGGGATGGATGACCTTTTCTTCGCAATTACGACAAAGGTAGAGAGTGAGGGAACAAAGACGGTGGCAGAGGGAAGAAAAGAGCTAAAAAAGATAAGTCGATTTTAGCCTCTTGAAATGAACCGTCTTCTTCGTCCAGAATCTGCATTTGTATTTGAAAGAATGCAGAGGTTTCACCAAACACATTTCAGGCACATCCATTAGCACTTCAGCCCAAGCTAAATTTAACCAAGTTTGCAACTACGCTGTTCAATTTACCATCAAGGTATTAATCTATCACAGCTTCAAGAAATAAACAGAAACTGCAAATGGTACGTATGATGTCGTAGTGAGGGGCAGTTCAACAACGGACATAGAAAATTTAACTCCGACAACTGAAACTATACGATTTGTTAACGCTGTGTCCCTCATCCCAACGAAACGCTTTCGAGGCGTGCTGTTGCCCATTTTGTACCAGCCTCAGCTAATAATTTACTTCACTTTTGACTTCAAGTCCTTCAATCTGTCAGCCGTTGTGCTTTATTAGTTATCGTATAGGGGTGTGTGCAGTAGAACATAAGTCGCTACTGCTAGCTATGAAAATAGCTCGCCATGTAGGCACGATCACATCTTTCGAGGTACTGGGTTCTATGCTCGGCTTCACCAAAGTGAGCACCCTGCTCTGCTCTCCGAAACAATTCAAGTGTGACCTTCTTCCGCCATCTCAATCGCCGTGAGCATTATGGCGATGCGATGAAGGCAGAAGCACGATGCCAAATAGCCAGCCACGTTGTGAAGGTGTCGGGCTGTGGGGGTCAGCTGGAAGTCCCCGATGGCACTTAACATGAGGCGGCTCTTCAGTGGCCACTCCATGTCCACCAATCACAACTCTTCTTCACCAGAACGTGGTGCGGTTGTCAATTCATTGCAGCGGAGATGTGCACGGGATTGTAGACAGAAGCTACTTCAGTAGTGCAGCCCCAGAACAGAAAACGGAGCTGCCCAAATGGGAGGCATAAGGCAGGGCGTAACGGAGGCACCTGCCACGACATCCAGCGATGAGGTAAAAGTTGCAAAAGCTTTTATGCAAATCAATGCTGCTTCCACGAGAAAGGAGATGGGGATTTGAGTCAACAATCCAAAACATCGTAAGGTTTGTTGTGAGTTGGCAGCTCATTTGTTATCCTATTTCACTGGTGGTCCGTATCAGTGTACAAATCCTGCTTTGTGCCAGATAACAAGATTTTGCTAGCTATAAGTGTAAAGAGGAGATATGGGATGGATTGTAGGTAGTCGAGTGCATTCACTCAACTGGAGGTCACGTTTTAAATAAATAAAGGTACTTTGGTGGATGAGAAAGGAAACCACCTGGGATAGCATATCTTCGTCTAGATACACCACAGGTCCCTCTCGTTGCAGACCACGATGGACATAATGAAACGTTTGTCGATTTCTTCAACATTCATGTGGGCATAATATCTATCCCCCATCGAGGCATAAATGCATTTTTAATGCACTGCGTCTGCTAATTCGGCAACACAGTGGCAGATGGACGAAAATGAGCAATTTCTATTGCCATGTCTCACTCTTCTCTAACCGTATACGATGAAAGCGTTTTAGTCGTAGTAATTGGAGTGAGCACGCAGTCAATGCCTCCGTCCATCCATCTGCTCATGCACACCAATTCACTAGCCACGGAAGGACATTGCACACGCCTCCATACACTACGTCGCCATTCAGTTGGTGGTGGCATTGCAAGGCACATTCCAGCAATGCGGTGATCTCGACTTCGCCCATCGAAGAGCACACTGCAATGGCTTCGAACAAAGCATCTCACAACTTGTCATCCACATCACATTATACTCCCTCATATTGGCGTATAATTCACATCACCTCCACCGACGGCTCAGCGAAACCGAAGTCGGTTGTGCATCAATGACATCACATCACTGTTAGTGGCAGAAGCCCGCTGTCGCATGATTTCCTTCCTAAGTTTAAGCTTGATTCTGCCTTTTAATTCACAAGTGGTATTCGAGTCCGGGTTGGTGTTTGCCCAAACGTGCATTCCTAATTGCTTCAAAAAGTGAGGGAATTGACGCATGCACACTACCAATCAATCACCAAAACTCTGCCCATAACCAAGTTATCTAATCTGTTGATAGTCGTCAAACGTCCCTCTTGCTCACCTTCACCTCACTTCAAAGGTAAGCGTTCCCTTCCCCTCTCCTCCCCCCAGTTCAAAAGCCGATCTTGTGTGCACCCTTGAAATCACAAAAGTGGCACGCAAACTACGCACAGCATTGATCAAGCAAAGCGGGTTTCAGGCAAAATTGCAATGACTCTCCGCTTGTTCAACATCTAAACGCGATTCGCTCGGCCACTGTATGCCCAGAATCGTACTTACAAAGGGGTTAGGTGGTGAACTTCTGACCCCAATTAAGAGCACTGCTTTGCACAAGTAGGGAAACACCAGTGGCATGGCCAGACTTGTTCTTGTCTGCTGTGAAGTGGTGTAAGTAGGGTTCTCAGAGTGGAAGCGGAAAGTAGTAAGCGCAAAGCACGATTGTCACAGTCAAACGTGGGAAGACGACCAAGTGTACAAAGAAGGGATCACTGCAGAAGTCTAGTAGATCTGCAAGTGGGAAGTCAGGCTGTTGGGAAGTACTTAGCCAAAGCAACCATAACTGGACGTCTTTTCCCATTACGTCGTCTGTAGAGGTCATGATCATACATGGTCGCCTCCTCGTAGACGGGAATTCCAAGCTTCAAGGCAACCATTCCTATGTAAACATCTTCAGGCGCGTAATTGTATCGGGTGTAGGCTGTCGCGATCGCGACGTCGGCAACAATGTCGGGCCCAACTAATTGGGCAAATCCTCTTGCATAAGGGTACATGCGGTCCCACGGAAATTCGCGAAAGGAGAGGTACAGTTTGTTGCGAGGCGATCGGTGAGCAAAGTCTCTCCTGGCCACAGATCCGAAGATGGAATTGCGTCTTGTGTATTGTGGAACACGGTTCAAGAAGGCAGCCACCATGGAGAGATTTACTCGATGGTCGTCATCCACGGTCATGAAGAGCTTGACATCTTCCACCCTACAAAATGCCGACATCCACCGGTAATTGGTGACGGTTTTCCAAGTGAGGTTGTAGTACGTGTCTTCGTAGTCTGCCAGCAGGATGTCATCGTACGTTTGCATTTCTTTGTAGATACGCGCCATCACCTCCGCCTCTCGACCATCGTACATTTCCAGCAGGTCTCCAGCCGAACCTGGCAGACTGATCACTTCTCCATCACGATCAAACATCCTGCCACCGTGCTTCCTGGGCAAACCCACACTAAAAACCACACCCACCTTCATTCCACTGCCTCGGCTTTTCTCATAATGCATGTATTCACGAATGGACGATCGTGCATTCCACGCCAGCAGTGCGCTCTTGAAAACTATTACAAGGTCGTACTGTTCACCCTCTCGGCATGCCGACTTTGGTGCACTGAGAATTGTAATTGGGAAGTTGTAATCTGGCATCTGAAATGCAACATGTGTCACATCAGCTAGTTGCAGTGAAGACGAATACTGAACATCTGGAGTTGGTGCATTGGGGATGTTGGGCTACTAGAATGCGGGAATATTTCGCAAGCACACACAACTCACACAGCACAATTTTGACACCATTTGACCCTCAATTAACTATTAGCCTCCTCAGTATGCTCACCTATCAAGCGCACCTCTCGCAATCAGAGATTAAGACGAGGTGGTTTTAGTCGGAATGAGGTTTCAAGGCACTCCCTTCTGGCCTAGTTCAGTTATAAGACTACGTTTGCAGGAAGTGTTGTTGCTGTGCAAATTCTGAACAGAGACCGAGCAGTATGAGCGTTGGATATTACAGGGTGAAGTCAGAGTAGTGGCTGTGGATTCAAGGGATTGTGCATCATTTCAAACTGCGGTAATCCTCCTTTTGGACAGCTACATGGACGCACTCACATGAAGGGATGAAGTACGTGTCATTCAAACATCTCTGCGAGGCATCAATACGATGAATATTGCACAGCATGCATATTTGGCTAATTGAAAATAATAAAAGTTAATTCCCCTTAAAACTTTGTTGCCGCAATGCTGTCTTCAATAAGGAATGCTAGGCACATACCAAGGCAACCCTAAATGAAGATGGCTGTGGTCTAAATTATCATTGCCACCGTTGCCTTTCCAGTCCATTCAATGACATTTGAAGAAGGTGGTAGGTTGGGAAGAGACCAACATCTTTTAATGAAAGTTGACCATTAGTAGTGACACCAATTCTTTACAAGTGGCTGCGGTGATAAGCCAGTAGTTGATCGTGCATGAGGCTGCCTGACCCCATCCACGTGTCGACAAAGTGGTTCATGCAGTCCAACTACGCAGGCTTAGACATGCCCTCAATCGCAACCAGGTTTCAAGTGCAATCAGAAAACAACGACACTCCCTATTTCAACCTCTACTACGTTGTGTTTGCCATGCTATATATCAACTATTCTGCTTTCCACCATCTGTTTGGGATTAGAGATTACGACATGGAATTACTAACCTCGAGCACAGGAAGGCCCCTTTTGATGGCCTCAACAACATCCGTGATGGGAACATCCTGAGGGTAGGTTAGATAGGCCGCCGGAACCCTCATTCTTCCCCAAAATCGCCGTGGCAGCAAACTGAACTCGTCAAAGGCAAAGGACCCCGTCATTTTCGATAACCCAAAGAGTTCATTCAGCGTATATGCTTTTGCCCGTTTACGCCTTCGTGGTTGCAACGAACCTCGCACACAGAGGGTGATATTGAAGACCTCCTTCACCACAATATTTCCAATCTCCGACGGTGGCCATCGACAAACTGTCGAGGGAATCGTATTCTCCATCCCATTTTTGTACTCTATTTCTTCACCTTCTCTAATGAGTTGCATTTGTTTTCGAAGGATATGATCAATGCTTGAGGAGAGAATCTGCACTTCAATGACGAAGAAGAGGATGATGCTAGGGACGAGGAATGTGAAAATAAGTTGCTTGCAGCCAAATCATCAGTAATCATCTACAAACCTCTACATGGAAGATGTTTGTTTGTCAGCAGAACATGCAGGAATACAACCATAAGCCGGGTAGTCAACAAAGCTTCCAGGCGTTCTTTTAGTGATTCAACAAAGTATTCTCCGTACATATATTTGTAACAGTGTTCAAACTGCGTTGATACTGACACAACTAGGAACTCACGATCAGGTGGGGCAGATGTCGTTTGTCCACTCTACCACTTCTACTCACGCAAACGCTGGAAACGTGTTATCGTTAGTATGTTGTGCATGTTCGTTGGCGAAACGCACACTGCACCTAAATCAAGACTCAGAACACTTGATGCCTTATTAGAGTGGAAGCAGTTATCATGAATGAACCGAATGTAAGCAGTGAACATTTGGTTCACAGTGCCTGAAGACGAGCGCAGCCGGGTCAAGTCCACATGGCCGACGGAATCGCACTTATCGCCCTTGGATCACACATCAATAAGTCTGCATGGATCTTGACATCCTTTTGAAAGCAGGCGTTTAAACAAAGGCCCTGCTTCACCCAAACCATCTTGTTTACAAACCTGACTGGTTAAACTTAAACCAAAAAGCAAGCATTCTATCATTTACGCAACGAGATTATGTGCACGATCTGCAAACAGCACCAACGATTCTCATCCAAATATTTCGAAAACCTGTGTTTAGGGTGCATATTGGTACTTACGCTATCAGACCATAAGGCACTCCATTCGTAGCCAAGGCCTCCAACTGACGAATCCGTCTGGTGGGATAGGCCATGAGTTTCGCAGACATCGTAGCTTCACCCAAACCCTTATTGGAATGCGATGCCGTTGCCGTGCTGTGACCTCCTGCTATGGACCCCTACGTAGGTGTGTAAGTGAGCGCAGACACTACCTGTTTCAAACGAGGGAATTCTGGAAAGAAAGCGCCTCCAGAATAGATGCCTTGGCAGCAGCTGGTTTGCCGCAAGTGTGCGAGAGATCGGAGACCTCACCCACGTAGGTGCGCCCTTGAATGCCAGAAGTGGTAGTGGCTGTCACGCACTCCATGGCGGCTTGAATTCTCTCCAATGACCTTGAGAGCAAAGAGAGTATTTGCACGTATGAAGTGTACCTCTATACGATTCTGTCAATTAAGGAGAAAGTAGTGGAGCGTGAATGAAACTCCTTGGGTTATCGAAAATGACGGGGTCCTTTGCCTTTGACGAGTTCAGTTTGCTGCCACGGCGATTTTGGGGAAGAATGAGGGTTCCGGCGGCCTATCTAACCTACCCTCAGGATGTTCCCATCACGGATGTTGTTGAGGCCATCAAAAGGGGCCTTCCTGTGCTCGAGGTTAGTAATTCCATGTCGTAATCTCTAATCCCAAACAGATGGTGGAAAGCAGAATAGTTGATATATAGCATGGCAAACACAACGTAGTAGAGGTTGAAATAGGGAGTGTCGTTGTTTTCTGATTGCACTTGAAACCTGGTTGCGATTGAGGGCATGTCTAAGCCTGCGTAGTTGGACTGCATGAACCACTTTGTCGACACGTGGATGGGGTCAGGCAGCCTCATGCACGATCAACTACTGGCTTATCACCGCAGCCACTTGTAAAGAATTGGTGTCACTACTAATGGTCAACTTTCATTAAAAGATGTTGGTCTCTTCCCAACCTACCACCTTCTTCAAATGTCATTGAATGGACTGGAAAGGCAACGGTGGCAATGATAATTTAGACCACAGCCATCTTCATTTAGGGTTGCCTTGGTATGTGCCTAGCATTCCTTATTGAAGACAGCATTGCGGCAACAAAGTTTTAAGGGGAATTAACTTTTATTATTTTCAATTAGCCAAATATGCATGCTGTGCAATATTCATCGTATTGATGCCTCGCAGAGATGTTTGAATGACACGTACTTCATCCCTTCATGTGAGTGCGTCCATGTAGCTGTCCAAAAGGAGGATTACCGCAGTTTGAAATGATGCACAATCCCTTGAATCCACAGCCACTACTCTGACTTCACCCTGTAATATCCAACGCTCATACTGCTCGGTCTCTGTTCAGAATTTGCACAGCAACAACACTTCCTGCAAACGTAGTCTTATAACTGAACTAGGCCAGAAGGGAGTGCCTTGAAACCTCATTCCGACTAAAACCACCTCGTCTTAATCTCTGATTGCGAGAGGTGCGCTTGATAGGTGAGCATACTGAGGAGGCTAATAGTTAATTGAGGGTCAAATGGTGTCAAAATTGTGCTGTGTGAGTTGTGTGTGCTTGCGAAATATTCCCGCATTCTAGTAGCCCAACATCCCCAATGCACCAACTCCAGATGTTCAGTATTCGTCTTCACTGCAACTAGCTGATGTGACACATGTTGCATTTCAGATGCCAGATTACAACTTCCCAATTACAATTCTCAGTGCACCAAAGTCGGCATGCCGAGAGGGTGAACAGTACGACCTTGTAATAGTTTTCAAGAGCGCACTGCTGGCGTGGAATGCACGATCGTCCATTCGTGAATACATGCATTATGAGAAAAGCCGAGGCAGTGGAATGAAGGTGGGTGTGGTTTTTAGTGTGGGTTTGCCCAGGAAGCACGGTGGCAGGATGTTTGATCGTGATGGAGAAGTGATCAGTCTGCCAGGTTCGGCTGGAGACCTGCTGGAAATGTACGATGGTCGAGAGGCGGAGGTGATGGCGCGTATCTACAAAGAAATGCAAACGTACGATGACATCCTGCTGGCAGACTACGAAGACACGTACTACAACCTCACTTGGAAAACCGTCACCAATTACCGGTGGATGTCGGCATTTTGTAGGGTGGAAGATGTCAAGCTCTTCATGACCGTGGATGACGACCATCGAGTAAATCTCTCCATGGTGGCTGCCTTCTTGAACCGTGTTCCACAATACACAAGACGCAATTCCATCTTCGGATCTGTGGCCAGGAGAGACTTTGCTCACCGATCGCCTCGCAACAAACTGTACCTCTCCTTTCGC